>JANHGB010029550.1:0-41080 GCA_026283785.1 Coracopsis vasa
CTTCCCTGTTGGTGAGCACGAGGTCAAGCATGGCACCTCTCCTTGTCAGCTCCTCTATTACTTGCAGAAGGAAGTTGCCTTCCACACAATCGAGGAACCTCCTGGATTGCTTGTGCTGGGCCGTACCATCCCTTCAACAGATATCAGGGTGGTTGAAGTCCTCCATGAGAATAAGGGCCTGCAAGCGTGAGGCTGTTCCTATCTGTCTAAAGAGTGCTTCATCCACAGAGTCCTCTTGACCAGGAGGTCTGTAACAGATCCCCGCACTAATGTCTCCCGTAAATGATTGTTTCAGTTTAACAATTAACTGTACTGATAAATCTTGAACATTCTGCTAGTGTTACTTTGTTATTTATATATGTAGTGTCAACTAAATATGTTAAGACCATGAGAAAAAACTGAATGCTACTGTAGCAGATTTCATAGTGCTCATAACTCTCATGTCACTAAGCCATAGTTGCTAATATAAGACAACATCCCAGTTTCCCTAAATTGTGAATCTTCTATGACACATCTGTCAGAAAATTCAGATATGAGGAATAATTTCCCATGTGCTAGGCATTCCAAGATGACAGTGGTGCATTCAATGAGGCAGACTAGTATTCTTTTATATGATAAAAAGTATATAAGCTTAATTCTAGACTTGATTAATCTATGAAAATAAACAATAAAATAATACTTCACATACAACTTACTTTTTAGATTAAAGACTAGTGATTTTAAAGTGTCTAAGAACATTCAGTTTAAATTTTATATTTAGCATAATGCAGTTTATTTTTAATGGTGTCAATATTGTTATTGTTTCAAAAATATTTTCCTTTTTTTACTTTAATAAAGGACTAATAGTACTTATCATTTCTGGAAATGAAAGACAGAACTGCTTTAGACCACATATCAGTAATTCCCACATTCAATATATTTTATCCAAAATAAAGATAACAATCAACTTTTCTAAGACTTTCAAGAGTGGTTTGTAAAGTCTCGAATATGTCTTTATTCTGACCCATAAAAAGACCATATTTGACAGATGATCTGAAGTATCAGCTTTCTCTAAGGACAAGATGCCTGCTACCTAAGAAAATCCTCCTGGGAAGATGGATTTTCTTTAAGCAAAAGTTTAATAATTCCAGCATAGCATAATGACTCAGTTTAAGGTATCTTGAAACTGAAGCAACTACACAGTTCTTCTAGTCCTTTTCAGGTTTTAATATAATATGAAAAAATGGATGTGCATAAACACATACCTTTCAAAACTTTTTTCATCCAATAGCCCAATTCAATTCTTATGTTGACTTCTACTACTGTCAGATGGAGATTGAGAGTCTAACTCTGGATTTCTAATCCATCACTGAAATTTCGTAAGGTTACAGTATTTTCAGGATGTTTTTAAGATGTTTTGATAGCTATACATTTTGAAAGCCCTAGTGACACTGCTACTGGCAGTTCTTGCCAAGCATTCAGCGGGAAGTTGGCATTTACTTTTTGTCCCAAGGCTGTATAAATGTCTAGTTGTTTACATTGCTGTTATCTCAGGAAATAGGCTGGAGTTTCTTTCTGTAGTAAGGGCACTGTCGTTCATGTGCCCTTATTGGTAGTAGTAGAAATAACAATAATGATGGACTACAACTTCTGTGTTACTTAGGTGTTAGAATCATCACATCATAGAATGGTTAGGGGTGGAAAGAGCTTTAAGATCATCTAGTTCCAAACCCTAGGACTTCTTAGGACTGACAGTTCAGCTGTCAGTGCTCTTACAATTCTGTATCTGACCAAGCTTAAACATTCTAAGGATGGGATTTGTATCACTTTGCCCAATGTCCATTTTATAATTGCAATGAAGTCAAGACCTAGCAACAGCACAAAGCCTGTGCAATTAGTTGTAGTTAAAGGGGTTTTTAAAAGCTGAGGAATTTCTTTTGACACCAAATAACATTGTTTGTATTTCATACATGTTTAACTTCGGGGCAGAGAAGTTGAATTAGAAAAAGAAAAAACTACAGCCTCTTGAGAACAGATTTTTCCTTTAAATTATATCATATTTTTGCATTATATGAAAATATTTCGCTTTCTAACAAGACATTTATTATTTTGTTTAACAGAAAAGCACAAGAAAAATCTAGAAGCATCTGTGATTGGAACATTTCTCACAGAACAACTGATGCTATTTCTAGTGGAGAAAATCGACAAAACACAATTACATTTGGAATTTATATATTTTTAAATAGGGTTTAAGCATTTTTTCCATTTTCTTCACTTTACATGAGAGTTTACTGTCTAAATTTAATAAATAAAACTTATGTTAGCACTTGGCATGTTCCAAAGGTTTTTTTATCTCATTTCCTGCTTTTAATTTCAAACAAACTTCTGCAGTAAGTAGTCTTTGGCAGCATTTTGCAGCAGCACATTTGCTTCTGCAAATGCTAATTGGAAGATTTTGTGGATAAACCCCACAGTAAACAGTTGATAATCTCAATTAATGTCAAGCATTTGCTGTAAAATTGCTGTAAAATTGTTTTCAGAGAGATTTTAATGTCAACATGTTTCTTCCTGGATGGTTGCTTTACCTAGAATACTGCTTTTATGTGAAGGCAAGCCTAAAAACTCAGAGAACATCAGAGAACAGCCATGTGTAGGCGCATTTTTCAGTCACTATGATAATCAGTGTGTATTTTCTAAATAAAAAAATAATCAGTTTAGAGAAAATACAACTAAATTAGAAATGGAAAATAATTCCTTTTCCAAAGGTACCTGAATCTGGAACAGAGATGCTCAGATTAGCCCACATATCTCCTCTTTATTTGTGGTTTAGTAATAAAAACTCGGCTGAAATGATTTTTTTAATTATCTCTAGCAAATATGACTGAATCATTGTAATGTGTGGCACAATACTAAACATTATGTCCATGTTCTTTGTAACAATGTGATATATGAAATGTTTTGGAACAATTCTTGTATCCTACACAAAAACAAATTATAAGGCTGAAATGATGTCTTGATGTTAAAACAAAAGACAACACTGCGTTTGTTAAAAAAAAAAATTAAATGTTTAAATTTTAAATGTAGCATCACATGAAACTCCACATGCCTGATTCACTCTACACATTGTCCTCCTTTTGACAATGCAAATGCATGTTTTGCATTTTTCCATTGAAGGATGGCTTTTCCATTCCATTTTGGGAAACACTTGCAGGAGCCAGGCATCAGAAGTCAGCAAATTATTTTAAACTAGATAGTACTGCCTTAAACACAGCTCTACTTAGCACATCTAAATATCTGAATATTTAGTAATTTCAAATAAGACAAGAGTCCTTTCCTATAGTCTAGCCTGCTTCCATGCTCCTTCCAAAGCATCAGTTGTTTCTAAAATAAGATCTTTTCAAGGACATTTAAATAATTTCCTGTCACATCCATATCTGACTCTTACCAGTACACCATTATGGAATTCAGTTATCAGCTGGGAAATGCAGACATACTAAACTTCAGTCTCTGCTAGGAGGTATTCTGCATGTTGTTAGAATGCGACAGTACCAGAAATGACATAAACGTTAATGGCAGAAATATGAAGCACTGAAGTTATTTACTCGGCATGACATTTTTAATGACATATTTTCTTTCTGTCTGGGTAGTAAATGCAAAGCCAGATTTTTTCAGTACTTCAGCCAATGTTACAGGATCTTTCCTTACAGATTTTGGGAGTCATTCTAGACATAATTCTTTCCTAAACAGAAAATCTTTTCACACCACAGTTCTCTTCAGATATTTTTATCTCCAGTGATTACTGGTAAAGTCCAGAAGAAGTGGCACTCTCTGTAAGCTGTTCTGAGAAGCTGTTTGGTTTTTTTCCTCCTCCTGAAGGAAGAAGGATGAGCTACGGGGAAAGTCATGAGATGGAAAGAAGCTCATATACAGATTGAACTTTGCTAGAAGTAAAATTTCAGTGGATTTAAACTCTGCTATGTGTCAGGCAAATCTTGGTCTTATTTGTGGTTGTCTGCACCTCTGGAACCCTTGTTCAGAACAGCTCCAGAATGTGCTTTATTTTTTATAGTAGGGAATATTCCTGACAGCACTACAGGTACATAGCCTGGTTTTTTATGATTACTCTAACACCAAAACCAAAAAAAAAAAAAAAAATTAAAATAAAGAAACGCAAAAATTGAAATGTAAATTGTGTGAATGGGAAGAAAATTAATAGATTAACAACATGTACAATTTTTATAAAACAGTGTTTCAGCTTTCCTGATTAATATTAAACTGCTATCACAGCAGAGAGAGCATCAAAGAGAAATATTTCCAGACAGAGAGAGTGGCATATGGAGGGAGAGTGAAAGGACACTGAAGTTATTGAAGGAAAAATGTACACAAAATTCATTAAAGCTGACATTATTCACTTTGTAAAAGTGTGGCCTGTAAAAGGTGATCAGATTTTATACTGCCACTATGGCATTGAGAATAGTAGGCACCTCTGTTTAGGCATCCAAATCAGTCCCATGGTATTTTAACCCATATTATTTAAAAAGGAGTAATTTTTGAAAACACAGTTACTGTCTTTTCAATATTTGTCAAGAGAGACATCCATTAAGACACACCTCAGTTCCTGTACTATAAGGAACTAGCTAATGGCTTTGGATCTAATATCATTTTCATCTTGCCTTCTGGGTACTGACATTCACTTACTAATTCATCATGTCTATTTTCAGTCTTGATCTAAGATACCTGATTTTCAAAACAGACAGATATGAATCTGAATATTTTCATGTGAGGTTGTTCAAAAATTCTTATACAGCTGCCCACTAATTTTGATGCAGATAGCTATCACAGAATTAGATGCATTAAGAAGGATCATCAAAAATGTCTTAATGAGCAAGCCCTTAAAATGATGTAGAACTAGGATTTAGTCCTAAACCTGTACACTCCTTTCCTCGGAGCAGGGCAATAAATTCCAGTTTTCTTTGTTTGTATAGGCAGAAAGAGAACCTAAAAACAGAACGAATAAGCAGAAACTTACAGCTCTTTTGTAAAAAATAGCCCAGTTAAACTACTCAGGACGTAGCTTGAAATCCGTTCTTTACCTGATTTGACACAGGAATTTCAGCTTCAGTCATTTATCCTCAGTAAGTGTCTTTACTGTAAGGCTTTCAAGGTGTTCTGGACTAACAATATGACTAAAAGTAAAAATAGTTGACCAATACCTGGAGCAATTTTATTCTAATCTGTTTTCATATTTGTGGTCAAAACATGTCTGCAAAATTGAGCCTACTGAGAAAGAAGGTGCTTAGGCTGGCAGTTCTCCTTTGGGACTCAGCTTCAGCTAAGGTAACAGCAGGCTGGAATCAGAACTGATGTGAACACAAACTCATAGGCAGAACTTGAAATGCAGTGAATGTACCTGTCTTTGGAGAAAGGTGGCAGTTAGCGATATCAGTGTTGCCTAAATGGGTAGTTAAGTGCCTAAAGTGGTGTATATTATCACTAAAATCCTTTTGAGGAATAAAATCCAGCTATACATCTATCTCCAGGTATCTTCTAACTGAAACACTTTTCATGGCAGTTTTATTCTGGTCATAATTTGACTTTATCTGTTCTTTTCTCAGGCACAGTATTTGTTCTAGTAAACTCTGATAAAAAGAGGTCAGCTGAGTTGTTTATGTAACTTCTATTTCTGTCTTATTCATGTTCCAACACTACCATTACCCTTTGCAATACTTGAGCACAGGATTATGAATTCTTGGTTTCTGGCATTTCTCTTGAGCTTTTGACAGTAAGAAGAAAATCAAGTAGAGAGTCTGGAAGAAGTCAACAGTTTACAACTTATTATTATTTTAACAATAATAGCACTGAGGTTTTGCTCAGATTAACATGTCACCATCAATCTAAAATGCAACCCCTTCCAGGCATCCCTTACCAAGTAAGTCAGGAAATAAAAAAAAAACAAAACCAAACCATATTTATATAGACATATGTGCATTTTTGCAATCTTCAGCAAAGTAATTGAAAGGCAATGGAATGGACTTGTGACTGCTCATTACAGCTGTCTTGTTGTTCTTTGCGCTCGCTTATTTATAGAATACGTCTGGTGCTAATTTGACTATGGCAAATATTTTAAAACAACCTGTCAGGTTTACATAAGGATCCCGTGATGGTAAATGTCTGGCCATTTCTTCATCTTTATTGTATTCACTCTCCCAAACATACCCTTTAAATAGGTATCATTATTAATCCCTTTTATAAAAATCAGAGTTTAGAGATTGCATACACAAAGACACGGGACTTTCAAGCTGTAGGCACTGCAACATTTGGCTTTTAAAATCCCATGCAAACACTGAAGCCATTAATTAAGCAAGTTAAATTTGTATCGTTAAATATAGCCTAGGAAGAATTAGAATGGAATTCAGAACGGTTAGGGTGTTGAGCAGAGGTCATCTAAGGTATGGATAAGTAAGCTATACTCATTGAATAGCCTCTGTTCCATTAGAAGTTGCTTTTTTATCACCAGAACAAGGTCTATAATTTCAGACCAGCCTCATGGCGAGTGCTTCAGTCACGGTATTTTCTGCATCTACTCTAAGACAAGTGGAAAAGTTTCTCTGTGTACATCTTAACTATTCCGGTCATAAGCAATTTGATCTGCTTGTGAACTGAAATTCATAGGCACTTCAATTGAATGATTCCAGAAAAACAAAAGCCAAATATTGAAATAAATTATTTATGCTATGATGTACTTTACTGCACATTGCAAGTAGCAGTGCCACCTGCATTTGAATTTTTTGTATTCTCTGTACCAGGCTGGCAATAGTTTGAATGGGGAGTGGGTTGGGGATTTAGGATTTTGTGGAGTCTGCAGTACTTTGTCAAAGAAGTACAGCACTGAGATACACCATGGAAAACAGCTTATGTCCCTTTTCACAGCTGTAAGTGGCACTGGTGTCATAAAGTGGGACTGAGATTACTTCAATGACTCTGCAGACATACTAACCAGGTCCTGGTGGTCTTCAACTTCTGTCTATATCCCAAGCCAGTGAATATCACAGGTGGATCCTGTGGGCAAGTCCTACCCAACTCTGCAGACTAACGCAGAGGAACACTTTCAAAATCTACAGAAGAAAGATCCTTAAGACATTCTGGGTCTAGTTTTGGATACATTAAAGTTTTAGTGTCCACTGGACTTTCCGTAACATATTCAGTCTTCCTCTCTACTTTCCTTATGTCTTTCTTTTTCTTCCCCACAATGACTGATAACAGTCTTTTTACATATCACTGATCAGCACTGAATTTATTGATATAAAAATGTTGAATTGGAGCTCATACAAGCACAGGTATGATTAATACTACAAAAGTTGGCATTATATTCTTCTGGGAAAATGCTCTGCAGGCCTGGTCTTCAAAACAGTGAGAAGAACTTAAAATAATGGAGGAGGGGTGTGTGTTTTTAAAAAACAACATAAAGTCTTCATAAATTATTAGTAGAAATGTGCATTAAAAACATTCTTACATGATTACTCTAGGTTCCTATTTCTTTACTATACTATCTCAATACTTGCTAGAGAAGATAAAGTTCTATAAAATTATGACTTTTTACCAAGGCTTGCAGTGACAGGATAAGGAGCAACTGCTTAAAACTCAAAGTGGTTAGATTTAGATTGGATATAAGAAAGATATATTTTATGATGGGAGTGGTGAAACATTGGAACATGTTGCCCAAAGAAGCTGTGGATGTCCCACCCCTGGCAGTGTTCTAGGCTAGGCTGAATGGGGCTTTGAGCAACCTGGTCTAGTGGAAGGTGTCCCTGTCCATGGCAGGAGGGTTGGAACCCTGTTCAACATAAAAAGTTCTTCCAACCCAAACCATTCTATGATTCTATAATTCTTAGAGGATGGATAATGACTGATATTTACTATAGAATTATGATGCAGTAACTAAAAAGACTAAACAAAACAAATAAACAGAGAGAACAAATCTAATAATTTAACTGTGAAGCTCCTTCCTGCAGGATGTTGCTGAGAATTCATACAATTTCAGAAAGCAGTCAAACTTACTGGACTATTAAGCACAAGTAGACCAGCACGACCTCTGAGATGCAGTCTGCTGCAGGGCACAGAAATATTCCTGGAAGGTACCAGATTGTTCTCCTATTGATTCTAGACATGTACTGCTAGTTATTGTCAGACAAAGATAAGTGGGCTAGGTGGAATTTTGTTTGGTCTGGTCTGGTATAGCCATATCAAAATACTGATAGTAATGAATTTGGGCCAGCTAATAGCTCTTGTCGTTAAGACAATATCATCATTGCCTTTTTTATAAACTGGGATCTGAAGTAAAAGAATTTTCAGCCTCATCCAACACCAATTCTGTACCTAATTCTGAAGGTTAACAGAAGTAAACAAGTTACATTTAATTGCAGGCTTTATGACACTCGACTCAGATCTCACAGCAAATCCACAGTAGACATCTCCTTAGTTTATGTCCTTCAACAATAGCTTTAACAACTTAATTGACTGCCTTTCTCATATTGCACATTATGCAGTTAGGTAGAGATGAAGGCCTTTTAAATGCATATAAAGACAACTTGTCTTCATTTTTTTCAAAAAACAGAGAGTAATTAAATATCCTCAGCTCCTCCAGTGGGAAAACAGTTATTCTAATTTTAATACAAATATTTTTAATTTTAAACATATTTTAAATTACCAGATATTTCCCCAGTTTACTAGCTATGTTTGCATAAAGTCTAAGAATGCATGGTCTCATTACTAGCAAGTGCACTGGAATGACACAACAGATTTTCAAATTCTGAGGTTTATGTGAAACTTCATAAAAATGAAACTCAGTGAAACTGGAAAGGAATAAAGCCACAGATTTCACAACTTTACTACACACAATACTATCAGAAATTCTAGTAAGAAGATAGAAACATCTCTCAGTGTTAGAACTGTGCCTCACTTCTGCAGTAGATGCTTGGTAACAGTATGACTCGGTATGAACTGAAAAAAAAAACAACACAAAATGTTGGTTTTCATTCCAGACAAGACAAAAGTCATAGAGCAAGACTGAAGGGAAAAGGTTGGCGAGAAGTATTTTGGCTGGAACTTCTAAAACGGAACCTTTCTTCATCTGTACTTCACATCGAAAGCCTTGTATTCAAGCTTGGCTTTGTTTCTAGTTGGATGGGAAACAGTTTACAAAGCTATTTTCTCTCAAAACCAAATGAGATTTCATTAGCGGCAAAGAGGCAAAGAAAGATTCAGTGGGCTGTTTGCCTGATTAGCTGTGTGGAATACACTGGTCATGTTATTCTTACATTTCTCTTGTACCTACTTTAAGTCTCGTATCTTTTACTGCATATGTTTCTCATCCTCATCTTTCCTCTCTGTCAATGGAAAAAGGTTGTCATGACAACAATTATTTTTATACATATATATTTTATAGGGAACTCCACATATTTATACATTACTTTTTCTACTTCCCATTGTAAAATATCAGCATCCCACTATTTCACACTGCCAAGTGTTATCCATAGTTATTTCTAAATTATGATTTGGTAGTTAGAACTGGAGATAATCCAAGGACAAAATTCTACAGAGACCTTGATAAGAATGCCAGTAGAAGCAACATTCACACAGAAGGGATTATTATTTATATTGATCTTTGGCACTGATTGACACAGATTGAATAAAGCTTACAAAACAAGGCCCAAATGCTTAGTCACTAAAAGGCCTATCAGTGGTCTGTTTGATTTTTGTCCCGCTGAAACCAATGGTGATTTCATAGTTTATTGCTGATACTCTGCACTGCATTTACTTAGAGTCTACTTCACTGAAAAGTCTCCTAGCATAAGCAGCGAAGCTAAATAGAAACACTGAAATTAATATTCTTATTGACAGAGAAGATCTGTAGAGTAAGTTCCAAGTTATATGAAAATAGTTTTCCTAGCCATAGCAGATGTGTATTTAACTGGCATAAATATTTTCAGCATAAATTATTTTTTTTTTTGTAGAAATATTCAAATTCAAGCAAGGGAGAAGTATTAATGGCTGTATTAAAATGTCACCATTATGATTTTTTTAATACTATGAGGATATTAAGCAAAACAAAAGAATAAGGAAGCAGGATCAAGGCTAAGATTAACATTTCTGTTTAACATGCAAAGTTTGTAATAAGATCATTATGTGAACTGAAAACTATGATAGAATGTAGGTGCTCATACTGGGCTAAGTCATCATTAAGACACATTTTTTAGGATAATTGAAGTATCACAGACAACAATTCACAAAGGAAATTATCAAAAAGATTGCAATGTTACAGAAGAGTAGCTGGTACTTTATTGATATACCTTATAGACTGATCTAGGATAACTAAAGAATATCTCTGTTCAGCTAGCTGGTTGAAATTTATTAATCTGTTGAATCTTGTGATATGAAGCACAGTATTGATTCCAGGACCCTATCTATTTTTCATGTTTTGAAAATAGACTTTTCAAAACCAAAGGTTTGCAATAACTATTGGGAAAGCTCCAGTTTCTTCTAGTATTAAAAATTCAGTTTATTCTGGTATTATTTTTAGAAACAGGCTGAATTTAGTATTTTTTTCAACATCATTGTTTTTTGACGGAAAACAGATTTGGACAATACCAAAATTAATTCCTAACATGTCTTTTCTCCATGGAAACTTAGAGCTGTTGAAAAACAGAATCTTTATTTTGTTAAAAATAATTACATTCTGGCAAATTTCAAAGTATTTTTGTGTATACATGCTATTGTACTTACTGAGAAAAAAATATGGTTTAATGTCCTCTTTTCCCATTCTCCTTTATATACCAAGCACTGGCCTCAGACAATTCATCTTAAATTACTTTACAAGAGAACACCGCAGTAAATCAAAAGTTACTAGAGAGAGAGAGGGGAAAAAGAAAAAAAAAAGGCAACTACATTTTCTATCAAATACTAAACAGAAATTACATGAGAAATGTTTGATTTAGCTATTTCCTCCAGAAAGCTGAAATTTGGCAAAGCATGACAAAGCAGAGAAGATATTCCCCAGTAATGGTAAGCCCAGTGTTTGTGGCATTTACTATAATGCAGGAACTCAGTGTTTTACCAACCTCATTGGAGTCTTATGGACAATTAGGAAGTGTAGGCTGGGTTTATTTTTCCACAGAAACTGTAGTCTGCATCTAAGAAACACTTTTGCAACGAAAATGTTCTTCCAAAAAAGTTTTATTTTTGCCAAAATGACATTTTCTTAGGGAAAAATATGAACATGTTCCCAAACAGTTTTAGAGATGATTCATAGCAATAAGCCACACTTACACTGCAAGACAAAGATGAGTTTTTTAGTTAACTTGAATTACTTAAGCAGCTGAAGTAACAAACTGAAGGTTGGCAAGTATTATTTCAGAAATATTTAGAAACTGGCACAGTGTTTCTTACCATAGTGAATCAATTTTGAGTGAAAGTCACTAATCAGACACAGGACTATCTTTCCTGAGGATTGTTCTACTACATATAACCTGTGGGAGTGAACTACTGGGAGTCTCTCTTTTTTTTTTTAATTTTTTTTTTTTTTTATTTCCCTCATGTATTCAACTTCCAAAATGCTGTTCTGTCCAAAATTTTGAGTTTTGGTTTGTTTAATTTTTTAATTTAATCTCCAAAACTGGATGAATTCTACGTAATTTGATCATACTTGAATTTGTCTTCACTAGGTGTTTTCAGCTGATCTTGTCTTCACATTCTCTAGCTTCTAGTACCTTCTTTCATTTTTTTCCTACATCTCTGTAAATGTATCCTTTCAGTGGTTTACTTGCCATCCGAGCACTCTTTCGTCCTTTCTTTCTCTACTTTCTTTTCTTTTGCTCTACCACTTTTTCCTCTCTTCTATTGTCACTGTGTATTAATTATACCAGTTCAATTAATCTTATTTTTTTTAAATCAATACCTAGCAGTAGAAACTGTAAAGAGGATACCATTTAAGAGATTTGAATAAGAGCGTGACTTAAAAGATACTAATAACGTTAATGAAAACAATGTAGAATGTGACAAAACCCTTGCTGCTTAATAGTGTGATGGGGCTGACATCACAGTTTTAGCCAGGGAAAAAGAGTAAAAACCATAGGAACATGACAAATAAACTGTGTATTAGGCATATGAGAAGGTTAATGAAACAATTTGGCCTGGAAACTGGCATTTCAGGGCTACTGAACAATATTCAAATAGATGCCAACGACCCTCAAATCCCTTTACACTGTGTGCATAACTGCTTTATGTGTTCTTAGCTTGGCTTTCATTACCCTGAGGGTATGAACAAGATTACCTCATCATTCATAAATAAATAGTATTTATTTAGCATAGTCACTTACTCATTCTTGAACAAACTCCATTAATCTTTTAAATGCATTAAATCCTCCAGGGCATTATATTCTGGCACAGAGATGTATTTTCAGGCTTTCTGATAAGTCTTTGACACTGGGGTGAAATTTTAGCAACACTCAAGGTAATGGTAGACCTCCCACTGGTTTCTAAAACTCCAATTAATAACATATATATATATATATATATACACACAGAGTTCAGAAACTGATTTTTGTTTTATGTAATTTTGAGTAAAAATAATAATTTCCATTCTTTGATATTGTAACTGATTTCTTATCTATTATAGCCACTAGGACATTACAGAACGTCATGTATGCACTCTAAATAACAAAAATTATGTGATGTCTGAGATTGCCTATATATGTTTTTTTGGCACACTGTTCCTGAAACAATGCATACTGTAAAATTCACCATAATGAACCAACTTCATATTATTTATCATCAGGGTTTTCCATGCTGGATTTTGCATTTATTTGGTGTAAAATCTAAATTGAAAACTGAAATTTGAAAAAACTCCACTGAATTTCAGAATAAAAACAATAGAGCTAAAATTGGATGAATGTGGAAAAATAAATGGTTTGAATAAACCTGCTGTGATTTTTGAAAATTCAGTGAGTAGGCCAGCACTTCAGCTGGTATAAATGAGCTTAGAACCATTGAAGTAATCTGAGGCACATTAATCTCTATTAGACACAGGTTTGATCCCCATTTTCTTCTTCTTCTCCCTCTATTTCATTCAGAATGAATTTCAAAGCACATTATTAAGCATAATTTTATTGTATATTTTATTTTCATTATGCTTGAATAATTTACTGGACTTTGCTACATCATAGACTTCTAATGATCAGAAAAGTGTGTATGATTCAGTAGCATAAATTCTAAAATCAACTGCCATTTGCAGTCAGGTTATCTTTCCAACATAGAAAAATTTAATTTTAACTTACAGTATAATTATGTTTATAAAATTTTAAAATACATTTCCTATTTTTCCAATATAGCCTGAAGTTGAAGGTGAGAAAAGCAATACCAGCTGTTCCCAACACAAATAAGGAAAAATTTTAGATTATATGCCAACATCAAATCCACTATAAAACATCCAGACATATCCACTCTGAAGAGCAGTTCAAAAATCAAGCATACAGAGAAATGTTGGCCCATATTTTTAGTAAAAGTATGACAATTAAAGCACATTTTCCCAATGTTAATAAATTATTTATATAACTTTCACAAAAGTTCCATTTTATTTTCCTCTGATCATACTCATACAAATGTTTTAACAATATTCCTTTATCCATTTCTAGCAATTATTCTGGGAAACTGTGATCAGCAGTAAAAAACTAGATTATACAACATATAAATGACAGCAGAACTTATGAAACCTTCATATGTAAGCAAATTCAAGGGATGAAATATAAAATCTCACTGGTCACAAAGCCACTTTAAAGATTTTAACGGAAGCTGGATCCATCAAACTATCATTAGGGCAAAATACATTAACATAAATTTTTCCATGCAATATTTCATTCTTTAGCAGCATTTTACATGACTACATGACATAAATGGTCAGGATGGTAATTTCTTACACACACTGCACTCAATTTCTCCTGTATTAAGAAATTAATTTCTGAAAATGGGAAGATGTATTCTAATGAGAAACACCTTAGAAATTCAAAATTAAAAGATCTACTTATATTGCTTTCAGCTACTACAGTCTGTTTCAAAAAAACTGCCATGATTTAAACTACAGTTAAATCCATCTTGTGCAAAACCCAAGGACAATAAAAAGCTAGGCTTATTATCACTGTCACTGAAATACATGGAAACTTTGTCTATTCAGCTTTAGTGAGCAAATCATCATTAATTAATGTATTTAATCATGCGTCTGGCTTTATATTACATTGGTAAGATAAAAAGCAAAATCCTTACTTAAAAGCCTCAGAATTCCAAGTTATTAAGTGATATGAAGTGTCTAAAACCACAGACAGAGCTGGCATATCAAAAGCTCAAAGTTAAGAAGGCAGGAACCTAGCAGAGGCATTTGGACAATGACCTTAATACCATACTATTCTATTCTCTTCCTATATTTCTAGTTCTAGTTCTAGTTCTTAGTTCTGGTCCTATTCAATTAAAGAACCTCGAGAGAACTACATGTCTCACAAAGTAGTAAAGATCACATTGTAGAGGAATAAACCCCTTTATATTTCAGGTACTGTTACCCTTTAATACAACGTTGCCTGAAAACTCCCAAGTACTGGTTGGTAGTGGTTGCCACGTACCCCTTGAAGGCAACAAATACAGGATTTTGAGGTAGGCACAATGCAAAATGTGCCAACTTGTTATGACAAGCAGACTGTCAGCAGTTTTTTCTTTTTTGTTCCATGTCAAACGACACTATGGCTGTCTCAGTAAAAAAAAAAGTGTTACAACTGAAGCCACCAGACCTCAAACCACTTTAGTCCACTTATGCATCTACTTAAGGAATCACTGTTTTACACTGCCTAGTTAAGTGAATAGAAAGATTGGCAAATAGACTGAAAGGGTCCCTAATAACTTAAAACTCCTCAAAAGATCAGATAAATAAGGCTTATCATTTACATAAAACAAGTTCAAACATAGTATTTTTCAATATTCAATTCAAGACATAGGAGCAGGCATTCTCCATGTGCCTACAGTCAAGCTGGCGGGGAAGAAGACCAGCTTGGCTGAACAAGGAGATAGTGCTGGAACACAGCAAAAAACCTGTGGAAGGAGGGACTGTCGACCCATAAGGAGTACAAAGATCTTAGGTTATGCAGGGAGAAAATTAGAAAGGTGAAGGCACAGCTGGAACTTAATCTCGCCACTGCCACAAAAGATAGTGGGAAATACTTTTACAAATATATAAATTAGCAATAAAAGGACGGCCAAGGAGAATCTCCATTCTTTACTGGATACTAGGTGAAATCTAGTGATAGAAGATGAGGAAAAGGCTGAGGTACTTAATGTTGCCTTTGTCTCAGTCTTTAGCAGTTTGAGCCATCCTTAGGGTACTCAATCCCCTGAGCTGGATTATAGGATCACAGAATCATGGAAGGGTTAGGGTTAGAAAGGACCTTAAGATGACAGAGATCAGGAGCTGACTGAAGTCCTCACAATACAAGAAGAAATTGTTAGTGACCTCCTGCTCCATTTAGACATACACAAGCCTATGGGGCCAGATGGGTTCCACCCAAAAGTGCTGAAGAAGCTGGCAGAGGAACTCACGAAGCCCATTCTCCATTATTTATCAGCAGTCCTGGTCTAGTGGGCAGGTCCCAGAGGATTGGAGGTTAGTCAATGTGATGCCTCTCTACAAAAATGGCAGGAAGGATGACCCTGGAAACTACAGGCCTGTCAGCCTGAGCTCAGTGCTGGGGAAGGCTGTGGAGCAGATGATCCTAAGTGACATCACAAAGCATGTGGGGGAAAGCAGAGAGATAAGGTCCAGTCAGCACGGGCTCATGAAGGGCAGGTCCTGCTTGACCAACCTGATCTCCTTATAAGGTGACCTGCCTGGTTGATGAGGGAAAGGCTGTGGACATTGTCTATTTGGACTTAAATAAAGCATTTGACACTGTCTCCCCCAGTTTCTCCTGGAGAAACTGTCTGTTCATGGCCTGGATAGGTGTATTCTTTGCTGGGTTGGAAGGTGGTTGGATGACAGAGTCCAAAGAGTGGTGGCAAATGGTGTCACATCTAGTTGGCCATCAGCCACTAGTGGTGTCCCTCAGGGCTCAGCACTGGGGCCAGTGTTGTTTAATATCTTTACTGATGATCTGGATGAGGGGATCAAGTGCACCCTTAGTAAATCTGCAGACAGTACAAAGCTGGGCTGGAGTTTCACTTTATGAAGCTATCACAGTTCATAACACCACCATAGAAATATGTCTTGGTTCAGCTGTAGCTGAATCCAGGACAAACTATCTACATTACATTGTTCCTTTTATGAAATTGTGTTGCAGTCCTCCAGAATGAAAAGGAGGGTTGCAAACTGCTTACACTGGAGCATTAATTACTTACCTTCAGTTCTAGAGTATGTGTGGAAGTTACAAGAAATAAAATTTTAATTTCTTAATCCTAATTATTGTGAAAATATGTACTTGCATGCACAGCAGCATAATATTTTATGAAGCCAGTTAGATTTATGGCCTCCAGGTGGTTCTTGCATTCAAACACACAAATTTTCTCAGTGGAATGCTTCAAATTACTAACACGGTTAAAGTTTATCACAGCACATATACTTTGCTAGGTCAGTGCTTATATGACACTTGTGTTGTGAGCCACCACTTTGTCTCACATGGAGATCCTAAAATGCCCAACCCACAAGTACAGCTTCACTTCAACAAATGATAAATAAGATATATAACCTCGCCACTGTAGGAAATTAATTGCATTTGCTGTGTCTGGTGAGAGGTTACAATGTAAGGTGGTCATAAAGAAAATAGATACATCTGGTTTTGACAAGTCAAATAGAATGGCCGAAGAAGAAAATAACACAGCTTGTGCCAATGAGTAAATACAGTGCTGCTTCAGATAACTCACAATGCTGATTTAAAATCATTATGATTTTTCTCAGTTGCCCAGAAACTATCATGCTATGCTAAATTTAAGTTTATCATTTCTGTGTAAAAATAAGAGTATTTTATCCAAGGCACAGACTCAAATCTCAGTATTTTCATAAGGTATTCTCCAGAAAAAATAAACTGACTGGGATTTATCCTTCTACAAGCTGAAATATCTTTGTTTGATACATATGATACATATGACAAATTTCAAAGGAAAGAAAATGTTTATTAGTAAAAACTTAAGTTCTTTTGACAAACTAGTCTACTGACTAAAAAAACACGAGGTTTTATAGCTTATATCACTGTTAAGAAGATAAGGAAAATCACTAAAGATACAGTTAAAAGATATACAACTTTTTATGCTTTTTCACCATAAACATAGCTTTTATTTCATAGCAAATTTCTATTTACCCAAATAAATCTACTTTTTAAAAAAGCTGAAGTTTGATGCTTCTAGGCATCTACCTGACTTCCATATCCTAAACCACTAAAACACATGAATTATTAATATAAATAAATACATGTATACAGCTTTTCATGTACCTTTCCTGTTTTCACTACTATTGGCTCTACCAGCTATCTATTACAGATATATCACACATTTTTTTCTGTTACATCCTCTGTTTTGGGGAGAGGGCTTCTTATTTTAGATGAATTCAGCTGCTGTCATTAGAATGAGTCCTACATTAGGAATAGATAATTCTCACTGCTGGTGGAGTTAAAAAAGCCTAGCTAGGATTTTTTGGTTTTTTTTAACTGAAAGGTGCCTGTCATACCCATGATAACTCTATTTTTGTGTTTGTTTATGCATGCCCTTTATATTCATACCAGGTTCTATTCACACCTATCCTGTTTTTCACATCTGTAAAGTAGTCTCAAAAACTAAAGAAAAGATGGGAGAAAATTATTGATTTATTAGTTCTAAATGAGCAGAACTGTGAAGTGACACAGCTACCAATCAAAATCTTACTTCTTAAAATTAGCTCTGGTACAGTTCAACATTTGTTATTATGTGATGCTTCCTTCTGATTTAAATATTAATATGGAATTGGATAATTCTCCTGGTATATCATAGACCTAAATATGCATTTATATTAATGTCGCAAACTACCTATTCAGACTATATACAGCCAGAAAAAGAATGGCATGTACAGAAATTGCAAACATTCTAAACGTGAAAATCAGGTTTTACTTTGGACCCTTTATTTCTCTGAAACTTATTAATTATTTTCCTCTTTTAACCTGCTAAATTCTTAACTACATTTTGAATCTGTCTCAAAATGACACTTATATTTTATAGTATATTTTGTAGGACAGAACATGCAATGACAATTATCTATATTTGGAATGTACTCATTACTGCTGTAATCTTTTTTGCAGCGTAGTATGACTGGACCAAAATTTAGGAGAATTATGGAATACTGTTTTCTTCCAATTTTATGTCTCTCTGTTCCTGGCTGCTGCTGCCTCTGTTTCTGTTTCTGCAATCTGAAGTTGTAGCAAGAATTACATTCCCTATTTTCTTCATCTGAAGTAACCTTTGGCAAGCTTCCTCTAGCACTGAACCATATGCATATGGGTCATCTTGGATTGCAGGAAATAATTTCCTACAGGAAAATTGTAAAATCAGTATATTGTCTTCCAGAAATATGTGAAAATATACATATTTTGACTTGTATTTGGCTTTCTCTTGTTCCTATGAATTTGTCCAATACTGCACTATATTTTAAAAATTCTGATTTAAATTCTTTCCATTCAACACGAAGCCATAGCTTTCCATTTCACCCAGCTGTTGCTCCACTTGGTTACATGTTATCCAGAGAATGTTAATGTGCTCTAATTTCCCAACACAGAAGAAAACTTCTAGCTGTTTTGGCATACTTAAAAAGTCAAGAACTTTCCTATCAATTTATAGAAGATGTGGAACAAGATGTGATTACTTTAGTAGCAATATATATTTACACTTGAGAGGTTATTTCTGATGAGAAAAAGTACCAAGAAGGTTCCAGTTCATGAAAGGCACTCAGCAGGAGACACAGTGCTGAGAACACGCAGTGTTTTCATTATATGAAATTAAAGGAGTCTGTGAAATACTAGAAGTTTTTCTCAAAATCAGTGGATACCAGAATTGTTTCTGATAAAACATTGCTTGTGTTAGAGCTTCCTAAGAGATAATTGTCTGTTTTCCTTCATCTCGCTTCTTTATGTCTCTGTATCTTACATCTGTATCCCTGGCTTGCAAACATCCAAGGTGTCAGCAGCCCACTCTGCATATTTAGAGTAACCGAAGAAACAATTTTCACTGCATCAGTGATGTCAACGCTTCCTCAAATCTCAGCTCATTAGTAAATCTGGCTAGAAGTTTTCTAAGGAAATACACTTTGAATGGAAAATGCCAGTTCATCAACCATCAATATGGTTTATAAAAATTAACATGATTCAGTGAAATAAAGAGAGCTCACCTTACAGTCTACTGGAAATGACATACATCTGGGCTGGTGATTCATAGAATCACAGAATAGTTGAGGTTAGAAGGGACCTCTCAAGGTCACCTGGTCTAAACCTCCTGCTCAAGTAGGACCACCTACAGCTGGTTGCCCTCCTGGGCACATCCAGATGGCTTCTGAATATCTCCAAAGAAGCAGACTTCACAAACTCTCTAGGTAACCTTCTTCAGTGCTCGATCACCCTCAAATTAAAACATGTTTCCTGGTATTCAGACAAAACCTCCTGTGTTCCAGCTTGTGCCTGTTCCCTCTTGGGAACCACTGAAAAGAGACTGGCTCCATCTTCTTTACACCCTCCCTTCAGTATGGATATACACTGATGAGACACCCCTGGAGCCTTCTCTTCTCCAAGCTAAACAGTCTTTGCTCTCAGACTTTCAGAAGAGATGCCCTTATTTATTTTAGTCGTTTTTCACTGGATTCTTTCCAATATGTTAATGTCTTTCTTGTACTGGGGAGACCAGAACTGCACACAGTACTCCAGGTGTGGCCTCCCCAAGGCTGAGTAGAGCGGAAGGATCACCTTTGTCAACCTGCTGCCAACTCACCTCTTAATGCAGCCAGATAGTCAGCCATCAGCATATAATGGTGCATTGGCTTGTTCCTTCCCAGGTGCAGGACTTTTCACCTATCTTTCTTGAACTGCATGAGGTTCCCATCAGCCTATTTTCCAGCCTGCCAAGGTCACTCCGGTTGCCAGCAGTCTGCAGGTGCTTTAGCCACTCCTCCCAGTTTTGTATCATCTGCAAACTTGCTAATGGTACACTCTGTCCAATCACCCAGATCATTAATGAAGATATTGGACAGTATTTGACCCTATATTGAGCCCAGGGGTACATCCCTAGCTACTGGTTACAACTAGACTTCATACAACAGATCACTGCCCTCTGAGCTCAGCCCTTCGTTCAGTTTTCAGTCTACTTCACTGTCTTCTCATCCAGCCCATACTTGATCAACTTCTCTTTGAGGATCTTATGGGAGTCAGTGTCAAAAGTGTTACAAAAGACAAGGTAGAAAATATCCACTGCTCTCCCCTCATCTACAAAACCAGCTGTTTATTCATAGAAGGTTATCAGGCTAATCACCCATGACTGCTCTTTTGTGAGGCCATGCTGACTACTCAAAATTACCTTCTTGTCCTTCATATGCTCAGAAATGGTGTCCAGGGTTAGTTGTTCCATCATCTTCTCAGTGATAAAGGTGAGGCTGACCAGCCTGCAGTTCCCTGGTTCCTGCTTCTTGCCTTTTTGAAGCCAAGGGAGAAGTTACTTTTCTCCAACAGGACCTCTCCCAGTCACCATAATCAAGCACTCATCCCTTCACAGCCTCAATTTGTGTATATCCAGATTGCTGAAGCATTCCCTAATGTGATCTTCCTCCACCAAGGGTAAATGTTCCTTGCTCCACACTTTCCCACTGATCTCCAGGGCCTTGCATTTCTGAAGCCTGGTCCTACTAGTAAAGAATGGAGTGAAAAGGCTTTTCACTAACTCAGCCTTTTCCATGCCCTGCAAAAGTCTGCTCCACAACAGCAACCACCAGAAGTCTGTATAAGTTTCTAGACTACTGTGCAGGTTGAATTTACTTAAAGTCCATGTTGCATGCTGGCTGAGATCATGTGGCAGTTAACTCTCTAAACAGCAGACAGAACAAGCATTTGCAAGGGCTGGTTAAAACCCGTAATGGCTTTTGTCAGTATTGTAGCTCCTACTGGGAACTCATAGCCATGGATCTAACACAAACCATGAAAACTTCAGTCTGCTCTGGCTGTGAAACCTATTCTATAGGGTTTGTGCAGTATACCAACATCACTGGAGGATATCAGAAGGATTGTTTTAGAGACTTTTAAAACAGACAGAAAAATCATATGGCTTATTAATATATATTAAACCTTTATCCTGATATTTATTATTTACTTATAGAATATTATTTATCTAAGTTATGAAGGTTAAGACATTCTGATCATTATCATGTATGCATACTAAAGCAGCTAATTGATTTTGCCTTTAGAGATCACATATTTTCTCTAAATTAGACAAGTTATATTCATTTCTAAGTTTGGTGGGGTTTTTTTTAGGATTTCCTTTTAAAGATGACTTCCAGGTCTCTTTTCCATCTCATTCTACTGTTCCTGCATGAAACCATGTTTTCATTATTTGCATTTGGCATACTAAATCATTATTTTAAAAGAATATTTCCTGAGGAATAGTCCTCCAATGGCTTATAAATAATAGATTTTTTAAATATAGTTACTGAAACTGGGTGATATACTTCACGATGTAAGACACAGGTTCAAACATAGCAGCAGACCCAAATCATCTGTCCAACAACACAGATGTCACAATTCTGACTTCTGGTGTTCAAGAGAATATAATAAAACTGAGATGAAAGCTTGAACTGGTATCATAGCAACTCCAGTTGTTAAGTTTACATTTTCTCTTTAGTACTGGGGTAGGTTGAAAAGTCTTAAAGATAGTAAACAATCTGTTCAGAGTTCTGTAGGAATCAGATGCTTGAACAACAGAGTGTGAATGTTTTATGAGAAATGACACTAAATTAGATCTAGCCCATCTGAACAGGCATCTAGTATTTATGGTGAGAAGAAATCCAGCAGAAAACCTTAAAGCCAGCCTCAAACAGAATGCTTGAGCTACCAGGGAGGAGGGAGCTGTGGGATGTGTGTGTGTGTCCCTGACCTCCCCAGCTCCCCTGGGTCATATTACCTAAATTCGTCACACGCATGTTAAGCACATTGCTCTGGAGTAACCGATTGCACAATGTTGAGATTCCACCAAAAACTGAATAGAGAGATGAAACAATTATTTTGAATTCTTTTACAACTCTGAAAATGGAAACAACTGCAGTTGCTTTTGCTGTATGGTTACAGCGGTTATTACTTAACTGATGCAAGCCAACTCATTTTACAGTGTCTGCTTGCATAGCTGACTTCCATGTGAGATACCTGTGCTATCTCTCGGCTGATTAGCTGTAGTGCAACTATCAGGGTAGCTATTGCAGCTCAACATACAGCTGTGCCTGAGCCAGCTTACTTTTGACCTGGTTTTGAAGCCTATGTGGGATTCAGACTATCACAAATTGACTAATTCATCCTGACATCGCTTGAAACTTGGAGAAAAATTAGCAAGGATCTACTGGAAGACTAAAGTTTATTTTGAAAAGCAACACAGGTCATGGTTGGTGCCAGTCCAGCTCTATTAAACTTGGTGCCAGAGACAATGATTCATAACTGTTTGTTCAGCAAATGTTAATCTATGAACATACAGATTATCTAAGTGAGTTTTAAATTGAAATACAAAACACAAAATACAATTTAATCTATAACTTCTTTAATAAAATCACAAGCTTTGAAAAATCAAAAAGAACCTAATTTTGCTAGTAAAATTTTGCAGTCTTAGGCAAAACTTCTCAAATACCTAGCAAAGAAAAGAGATAAATGTATGGCTAGCAAATACGTGCCAACTGTCAGTTTGTTAGGCATTGTAAGAACAATAGATAAATAATAAAACCCCCACCCTTCCCTTATTAAGACCAATGACCAAAAGTGCAAATTTACACTTTAGGCTCACTGAAAACCAGTTTGAGTAAATTCTAGGAAGGCATCCATGAATAGAAATCCCAAACATAATCAAAGAAAAATTGTTTAAAATATCATTAAAAAAACCAGGAGTACTAAGTCCAGCTCTCACTGGGAGTTAATAAATTCAGTATCTCTCATCAGACTGTTGTGAGAGACACATCATTAAAGAGCACAAAAAAGTGAAAAGATGAGGAGCCATTCTGGAGCTTCAGAGAATGCTTTTCATTGTAGTCTAGGTGAGAGATACTGAGCACTGCCAGCAAATTTGGATGCATGTGACGCCCTCTCTTTCCCAACTGGCTGCTCAATGTCCAGGACTGGGACTGCTCCCTGGCTGGGGCAGTGGGATGGCCCCTCAGTGCCAGGCCCTGCCCTGTCACCCCCATGGGGAAACCCCAGCCCATGTAGTGCCCTTGCAGTAAGAAGGAGTACAGGCTCAGGGCTGAGCTGAAATGCGGCTCCTCCGCCAGTGGCTTGGGGTTTGGGGTGTGGCTTGCCAGGGCCACTAAGGACTATTGGTGCACTCAGGACTCTGATACCTTCTTTTGCTAATATTTAAAATCTCAGCTTGCCACCCTTAAACTAATTTCAATACTTCTAGACTATGCTACAAGCTGCAGAGTAGTCAGATGGAAAAAACCCTGATGTTAGTTCTAAAATACCAGCGTTTACTGTGATGCCCAGTTTAATTCCCTGTGTTTTCCAAAGGGATAAAGATCAGTAAAAGTGTTCTGATATTACTGATAACTCCAGTGAATGTCAAAATGTATTGGAGGAGTATAGCTTCACTTGTTTTTACTGCCTTTGAAATATCACTGCCATCTGTAAACACCTAAGAAGAGACTTCTGTATCATTACATATTTTTCTTCTTTTAGCTGTACCACTGCTGCTTTTGCTTTTCTGTTGACCAACTGTACTGTGCCTGGACATTTAAAAATCATTACTATTTTGCCCTTTAAAATTATTATCATTAGGGTGGTATTTCCTACACAGGCATACCTTGATGATGATGATGGCTTCATTTTGCAAGCGAAGATTTTGGAAGGGTTTTAACCATGCACACCGCAATCGTGAACAGGATTAAAAGGGCAATGTGGGATAGGCAGGTCTGAGTGAAAACGGGCTGCTTGGTCATACAGGATGTTTCCAAACAAGAGTGACATCTCCTGGGTCAATTTAAAGCGACCAAATGTCCTGAACCGCCTGCATGCAGGGTTGAGTCTGCGGCTCCCAGTGCGCCTTATCATCTGCCGTTTCATCCCCCGCCTGTCGCTACAGGCATACTTTAATCACATAGAAAGTCACCAAAAGGAAACCTGAGCCGAATATATCAAGAATATGTAGCTTATTAAAAACCCTTTCTAAAATCCACCTATGAGAGAGAAGAGAGGGACAAAAAGTAAAATGTTTCTAGTAATTTAGAAAGTAGTATTTTGGTAGTATTTTGTTATTCGCCTTTCAGTCTCATGGTTTCTGACCAGATGTTCATGTCTACTTACAGCTACAACACGTTTGCAATAGATGCTGAAGATTACTGAGTAATCCAAGATTTTTCCAGGATTTGAGGCTGACTTGTTTTGGTTTCTGGATATCAGTCGAATCATCTCCAAGAGACTAGATTCATTCTCAGTGCAAGTCTCTTGAGATGGTACTAAAGAAATGCATGTACCTAAAATAATTTATTCTTTTTAAAAATAAAATGCAGAATAAACAAACCAACAAAAGTAATAAAAACCTTAACAACCTTAATATATATAATCTCAATTCTTTAGGCAATAAGGCATAAATTAATCCACAGCACTGTAAAAGGAAGTAACAAATTTAAGGAATGGGCAATGGAAGCATGTTTCAGAACTATGCAAGATACTGAAAACCTAACATCTATGATAAAATCTATGTTTCGTGGCATTTAGAGAAACTATCTACACAACAAGAATTTGGTTAGAAGGAAAGGGTTGAGGTAAATTGTTTTGGCCATAACTTAACAGACACAAGTGTTATTCATTTCCATATTTTCCTGGACAAAATAGTACCATTATACTCATACTTGGTTAGATTTTAGCAGATTACAATAATTAGAAGCACCTTTGTGGTTTTATTGCACATAATTTATAAAGAATCAAGAACTGTGTGGATTTTGTAACTGAAAGATATAATATTTCTTCACAATTTTTAAAAGATTTTCAGTGTTCTTATTAATATAATGTACATGAATATAACGTTCTTCAAACAAACACTAGTAAATACTATGATAGTAAGTCACTGAAAGAAACTAGGCAGATTGTTTACAAATTTTAACTTGCCATGTGATGAATGCAGCAAAATGCAACGAACTAAAATACAAAATAATTTGAACTTTACTGACCTACTGAAGAACTACAAAAAACATTTACTGGCAGCTTTCTTCAGTAACAAACAACTGAAAGCATTTGGCACACGCGACAGAACCCTTCAAAAACCTCTATCCAGAGAAATCTGGAGAAAAGCTTCCTAGTCATTCAGTCTGGTCACTTCAGATAAGGACCACAATTTGTTTAGCTGTTTGCCAGCTGCGTTTGATTTCAACCACTCGCAACAATAGTTGTGGGGCAGTATATGGAAAAGGATTTTGGCATCTAAAATCCATGTCCGAAAATGTCATCTACAATACCATACTGACTAAGTACACTTTTATCCCACTTGAGCCTGTCTGAGGCACAGTGAAAAGGTGGGAGATGCCTGATCTGTCTCTGATGAAAATGTAGTCATGCATTCTTTATGGTGTAAATTGGTCACAGAAGGAAATTTTGTTAACAAAATAATAGTCAGAGCCTTGCCTAGGCAACAAGAAACTAGCATCAAAACATCTTACCGCCTCAGTACCCCCAATGACTGGATTTCAGAATAATTTTTCTTTTGTTACTTTTCTTTACTGGTAGAATACATCTTTTTGTGGTGGTTTTGTACACTTCAGTACAAGAGGAAGTGAGATTACAGGATCTCTTTGATTCTAATTTTGAATTATGTTTTACTCAAGCTCATCTCAGAATGCATAGAGGGACACACTTCCTTGTGTGTGCATATCCATCTAGGAAGCGATTGTTTCTCATAAATACTGGGAATCTTATGGTTACCTGATAATCACATATATATACTAAATTTCATTGTTAATGGAGCATCACTGTTACATGTACAGGATCTTCAGGAAAGAAGTCATGGGTCAGAGTAATAGTTTACGTGTTTGATTTCTATTAAATGATTTTATTGGAAGGGTGTTATCGAACACTACTAGCACTTTAATAAATGGCCTGACAATAACCAGAGCAGTACTGTTTCTCTCTAGGCAGTCTAGCAGCTTATGATAACATTAAATGATTCAGATTAATTTATGAATCTTGTGCTGAATATGAAAATGTTTTCTTTTGATGTCAATGTATAAAAAACTAATCTTGGCAATTGGCTACATACAAATTGTAAAATTGTCTTATTTTAACTTTTATATGGCATCAAGTACATTTTTCCAGCACATAAAAACCATTTCACTATGCTGTGAAATACTAACAATGTAGCATCTGAGACTTTGTACTATATCAACTTCTAAGCATTTGCTATGTGAAATATAGTTCATTTCTGAAAAATTAACTTGAGTTGGGGAGCAGTGAAAGCATCAGCTTCATAAGTCCAGTGTTAATGGCATTCTCTAACACCTAAAACATCCTTCACTGTTGGCAATAAATAAGTGAATTTTACTGTCATAATTTTGCCATATTGTAAATTTCTCCAGTGGCATGGGACCACTACTATCTAACAGGAAGGGAGGCATACTATTAGGTCAGCAAGAGAGCAGACTCTGTGAATTAGCATGCCTAGGATCTCTATTGAAGGCTTTGTCCCAGTCCATGATGTGTGAGCTATCATCATGACATATGCTACACTGCTTTCTCTACTGAAAAAATTAAGAGGTTACATTAAGCTGTAAAGTTTTCCAGATTACATATTATACAGTCAGGAACAAAAGCTCTGTACATTTTTTAAGGTAACCAATATCCTATCCAATTAAAAGATCTTCTTTTAAGTTGTTTACAGACTAGTAATCTTTTACCTAGTTTCTTTAGGAGACAGATAATGAAATAATTTGCCTCCTTTCATGTGGTTTACAAAGGCCTAATATACAATGTAGCAACAGAGGAAAGTGAAAAACAAAAGTAAAACAGAAGTACACAAGTCAGAGAAATTAATGTAGTCAAATAGTTGACTACATTTTTCTTCATTTTTCACAAAATATTGATTTCATACTTAATAAACTGGTCTTAAACTTTCTTTGTTTCTTGGCTCCTTCTAAGACTAGAATTACAGGGAATGGGCTGCTTGGCAGAAGTTTTCTCCTGTTATAGTTTATCTCACAATTCTAGTAACACTTGGTTCTTGGTTAACTGAAAATACGCAGTTGAGACAAACATTATGCAAGTTACAGAAAAATCAGCTCTGTGTTCTCCTGCTGTCTTAAAGTCCTGTATAGTATTATTCCCAGGAGCACAGAGTGATTTGTATCAAATTTATCAATCTCAGTCAACCACAGAGCGGGATAAATGTTTTTCAACAAGCTATAGAAACTTAATGCTATCACTTCATAGTCTCCAATATAAACAGCAACTGATTTGTTCCAAGTATCACTTTGCACTGTTGGTGCAGTGGTCACGTTAAACATCTTTCTTCATGAATTATAGAACTCATATCTGGTGCCCCAACCTTGGGATCTCTGACATGTACTGTAATATCTATCATTGTTTTTTGGAAGAAAACTTTTCTTCTACCAGCTTTTAAACTTCAATGCATACTTTTTACATGTTGTGATAAATACACACTTTAATTACTGCCTTATGCCAAGGTCAGAGACAAACAGTTAACTCTTGATCTGGCTTTGACAACTCTTTAAGGACTTAGTAATACAGTTTAGCAGCAATAACATTTCTGCCCTTTGCAAGGCATCCATGAAAAATTTTGGAAAATAAACTTAAGGTTTTTTTATTCAAGTTAGGAATGTTACTGAATATAGCAGTTTCTATAAATTCTATTTGTAACTCAAGAGATGAGTTTCAATTTCTGAATAGACCTATTGTGAGTGTAGTCTATGTTATTTTTTAAGGAGATGATAAACATTTTAGAATGTTTTAGACCTATATTTACCTGATCCAATAGCAGTAGGATCAGATTTTCTCCCACCTTGCATATTTGTAATTATATTCCCCTGTCTTAACTGAATGCAAAGTGTGGCTATTTGGATTATGTTACAGATTCCCAGTAAAAATGCAAACAGCTGCGTAAGGCACTAGAAAAAAAAATTCTTTTATTTTAAATTATCATAATTTGTTTCACACTTCTTTCTGCTGAAAATATGTCAAAATGTATATTTCTCAATTAGAGAATATATACGTTTTGGTTAAGAGTTCAATATTAATATCAATATTTCTCATTAGCCTACATTAAAGGTTTATTTATTATTCTGGATCAGAGCCTTGATAGTAATGAACGTATCATACAGGAAAGATTAGAAATGGATATAGAGATTGAAATACGTGAGATGAATTTCAGTCAAAAGCTTTAAGAGATCAGCAACATAGTTGTCACAATATGCTGGTGCTTTTAGTAAAGCGAGAAGCCAATTTTGGATGTCCATGTTGCTAAGGTTTTGCTCTGATAAAATGCAAATAAAAAAAACCTTTTCTGATCTGAATATCCAAATGCCATTATTTTGAAATGTTTCCATTTTAGTGTTAAATACATAAAGTTTTTTCCAGTGGAAGCATTAGAGAAATATTGGAGTTTAATTTTGAAACTGTCAAAACAAGTTATTTCCCAGAACAGAAAAGAAAGTACTTCTCAGAAAAAAACAAACAAACAAACAAACAAAAAGAAAAAAAAAACAAAAAAAAACCTCGACAGAAAAAACCCAAACCTTTTCCAACATAGAATACTCTATTTGGAAATAACGAAAGAAAGTGCACTGATATGTTTAGAATTACTTCTACTACCTTTTTGACTAGAACTCTATTCATAGTACTAAAGTGTCAACTTAAATTATTGACTGTTTAAACAAATTTTTTACATATATCTCTCATTAATGACACTGAGGAAACTAAGTAGTCAAAATGAAGGAATGAAATAATGACTTCCATAGGTTTTAAATCAAGCATTTAATTGCTACAATTTCAAAAGGACCAAAAAGGTACAGTATATAAAAAAATTATAATTATTAATTTACGATTTATGAAATATTGTCCTTTCAGTATAAGTACCTATCAACAGTTCTTTGAACCACAATGAAAATTAAATACATAATTTTCTACATATTGTCATTGCAGACAAATTTTAAGTTAGCCCAGAAATTTACATGTAAATTACACTTAGTTGGCAGTGCAAAGTAGATGTAGGAACCTTTGATACACAAAATGTACCTCCTAGCATAGGAAAGTGTACACTACTGATAAAGAAGTCTATAATATATTAGTCATTTAACAAAATAAACTGAAAAGTTGAGAGGTTCCTGCATGCAAGGTTGTCCTGGGTATCGTATCATACTTGCAGATCTAGCTTGCTTTATTTTTATTTACATGCTTGCATACATCTATCTAGACTTTTTAACCTATAGTGCAATTTGCAACCTACTGCCATTACAGCTGCTTTGAAAAGCAATCCACTCTAGTTACAAAGCGTGCACTGCTTTGGTGCATCATTTCTTATTCACAGATGTCTCCTGAATTATCACAAAATCGTCTATTTTTTGTAAAATCACACTATTGTGCTAGGTTATAGTTTTACACTCCATGGAGCCGTTATAACTATTATTTAACTGCTAGCATTGAGCAGACAGAATGAAAAATAATGCCATGTATTTTAGGATTACTTACCAGTAGAAAAGTAATTTTCTGTTAATATTATAAAAAAGATATTAAAAACTGCTAGTGAATTTTTGCTTTTTTAAAAACAATTTCAAAGCATAAATTTGGATCCAAATGTACTTCACATTCAGTTTTCAGAAAGAAATTGGACCCCCTTTTTACAAAATGTACTTCAGAATTTTTGAGGCCCTGTAGCAAAAAAACTTTCTGTACAGATTCATAGGTACTGATGTGCTGATTTCAAACTATGCCTCAAGCATTTCTCAACTAAAACATAGAGATCTCTTGAGAAAATGCCTTAAATAAAAGAAGAACAAGCAGCAACAATTCCAAATAGTTTCAGCATACTAATGATGAATATGTATGCCGTTCTAGTTACCAGAGCTTTTCCTGCCTTCTAGCTCACCAAAGTACTTCCTCCAAAGGCAGCTTTTTTAGAGAAAAAAAAAACAATTCTCACAAAGTTAAAATGTAGGGGTGCCTCTGACCTTCTGACACTCAGGGCTGAAATCCTGCCTTCCCTGAATAAAATAGCAACACTTCCAGTAACTGATCTTTTTAATTTATTTTTTTTTTTAATTTTTTTAATGTTAGGTTTTCCTTGCACTAGTGAATGTGGAAATATAATTCATACTCACATAACTGCACCAGTAAGTCAATTTTTTATAACAAACTTATGTTTCTGTTAAATTGAGTGTAATATGTTTTTCCTTTAAATAAGACAAACTCTGAAGAGGCTAAGTTTATTTTTCACTTATGGTAGACAAGGAGAAGTAAAGCTTCCATAACAATAAAGAATATTTTAAGTGGATTTCAGCACCATACAGGGAATAACTGTAAAACGTGCTGTACATCAACCAAACTCCGAAAAGGACTTCTATGGTCTTTGAAGCAAATGATTTCTGTTTCACAAACGGGTGTTAATCATAAGATAACAGCATCAAGGGTACTGTAGCAATCTAATCTCAGTTGTAAAGTGATGTTTATGACACTAATTGATTCATTATGTAAACAGTAGTGATTCTTTGGCTTTTCAATATAATTAAGTAGTAATAATTCTTGTATTTAGTACTACAAAGCTCTGGACATGCTGCATGTACACTGTGTCACTTGAAAATGCAATTCATGGGGAAAACAGATAATTGATATGTATTTGACATATTCAGTAGGCAATAGGTGATGATTTCTCTCAAACGTCTTCACAGAGATGCTTCATATCTCTTCATAACACTGCATTTTACCATAGACATACACCTTGATAGCTTTGCAGATATAGGTACTTAAGTTTGTTTATATTTTCATAGGGAAAAAAAACCCCAGTTTCTAAGAAGGTATCTCAGTATAAATTTTCTTACAAACTTTCTTGCCATTTCTTACACCAATGACTTCAGTGTAGAAAAAACATTTTATGACACCTTGTGAAGAGGCAGACCTTTCCTAAGTAGGTGTTAAAAAGTAGTACGACTTTTAGGAATAAGTCTCTATTGCAATCAGTGCCTTTGCTACTTTTTGCAAAAAAAGAAAATGTAGTGCTTTATTCAATAGTCTCAACATAAAGCAGACCAAAATTTTGCCACTTGGTACTAGCACATTAATATCTATTTTCAGTTTCTACTTAGCTTCACTTTGTATCAGCCCAAAGGTGAAAGTAGATAGCTGAATACTCATAAAGTCACTTACTGAAAATTATTACAAAAATGTATAATGAATACTAAAATTGATATTGGTAGATCAAGGAGGAGTTCCTTCACCAAGAAGCAAGTGGTGAGGATGAATTATTACTGCATAGACTGGGATGCCCATTAAGCAAAGGTACAAAGTCATTATCTGAAGAAAGCTCAGAACCTGAGGGAACTACCAGCCTTTACTGCCCTGGCCCAACCTCCCCTAAGGGATTCCCCCACTCTGCCCACAGCCCATACAGATATGACCTGGGAGAGAGTAAATAGTTACATGTCTAGGAAACCTCACAATAGTCAGTCCTGTAGTTGAATCTACTGTTGTGACTGTATCTTGTGATAATTTCACCAGAAAGTTGCAAATACAGTGCTGAAAGGGTCTAACCAAGTTTAAGATCCTCATCTGTTATGAAGCTAGAACCCTAGTTGGCTGTAGATAACATGCACTAAAATCAACAACATGATTTTTTTTCTCATATTCTGAAAGTATCCATTGTTATATTCTAGTATCCCATCCACTTTTTTCCCCACAAATAACCTATAAACCAATTAATAAAATTTAATTATTTATACATTATACAGTAGAAGAACCTACATTGTCATGAGGCTCTCTGAACAATCCAAAGTATATACATTGCTCATTTGTGCAGAAGAAAAGCCAGATTTCTACCAGATTAAAACCCACAATCTTACCAAACACACAATGTAGTTGTATAAAATACTAGTAGAAAAGAGAAAACCATCATTTTAGAATTCTGAAGGATTTTTAAGGTACTTACACCATCTGCAGGCTCCAAAAATTAATAAAAGGAACTCTGTCTTTTCCTCTATGTTAACAATATTCTGTATTATAATTTCCCTTTCTTCTTCTAACTAAGCTTATCATTATCATTATCATTATCATTATCATTATCATACACTTTACGTTTACATGTTCTTTCCTATTTCATGTCCCTGTATTGTAAAAATGTTGAATTTAAGATTAAAAAAAAGACAGTAGATATTGTGGAATATTCTGATATTTTTGGACTGTAACATTCTATATTTTGTTGTTTTATATTTTTATATAAACTTTAAGTTACAACTACTTCAGTGTTCACCCTGGGAAAAGCAAAGAGAGCATTTCAGCAATTTATTTGACTGAGATTTATTTCTTATATCTACCTCAATTTCTATTAAAATATAGATGGATTTAGATAAAAACCTGTGTGACTTCTGGACAATTCTTTTCGCTTAATTTTTCAGTATGGCCAAAAATATATCCCGAAATTAACTACTTGTTATATAAAAGCCATCAAACATCTGTAATGGAAAATCAAGTTTATTTATTTTCCTTTTCTATGAGTTTTCTAAGACCCTTACTTGACAAAGGCAACTGTCTTTTTCCAAACAAATAATTTTATGTGTGTATAAACAATTAAAGAGAACATCCACATATCATATGTAGATTGAATAAAACCAGAACACACTGAGAATGCTCTGTTCCTACTTCCAAAAGACTAATTTTTCAGTAGACATAATAACCTCATTAATTCCAGCTGCTGCAGGAATAGCTATAGCCTCTAAAACAGCCAGACTCCAAGCCAGATTTATGTAAAAGTTAATTCCAGATAATTGATACTGAGGGGGAACTCTGTGTTAGTAGGAATACAAAAAAGAAACTTGTGGAAAGAAAATGACAGGAAGCATCTAAGGCAATAGGCCTTAGTCTTGTACTGCAAACTGAATAAGATGAAGCTTCCATATTATTGCAAGACAAGGATGTTGTAGAAACATGAAAACAATGCAATAAACACAATGCATTACTAGTAGATGGTGAAAATGTAGTGGCAGCACAGTTATTTAAAATTATCAGTGCTAGGGCTATCAAAGATAATTCAGGAATTAGTCTGCTCCTGACACCAAATTACAAATCTGAAGATCCTCAATTTCTTTTGTGTAAACCCTACACTCCTTCTGCTGCTCCTGGTAAATAGACGTAGTGAAACATTTCAAGCACTGTGGCTGCAAAGAAGTGTAGCAGAATTGTCAGCGTGGATTTCATAAGTTATTTTTCAAAACCATTTTTGGGTATTTTGAAGCTATAATTATTAACTTTTGAAATATTTATTCCCGGTGCATCTCACTGGGAAATAACCATTTAAAGTGGTCATATGAAATAGTAGCCAACAGATTGGTAAATAAAGATTTCCTGTCACACTATTTCAGGACATCTAAAGTCGCATGCATCAAACAAAGCAATATTTCTTAAACTGTCTATTTGGACATGTCTGGAGAGTGCAAGAAGTTGGGTTTCCCACATCTATTTGCAGGGCCAATATTCTTTGAGTTTGGACTTCTTCCAGAGTTTGCTTTTTATTTTGCCAAAGTAACTACGGTACTGTGCTATTCAGCTTCATTTCTGTCACTCTGGTTTAAGCAACATCTGTGGCTGGGAAAGTGATTCAAATGCTGCTGTATAATTCCTGAAGTTGGAAGTCTGTAAGACTAGATAGCAAATGTTATATTTTCTAAGTTAATTTTTTAATTTATTTAACTAATCCATTATTTAATTTTTGATTATTTGACTCAGCCTATAAGTATGCTTACCACAGGCTAGAGATGAGCATTTATCTTTGCAGTCAGAAAATTGCTGTTCAAACACGTAAATTACTTCTGCTGCAAATTCATACAAATTCAGTCCCCTCAGAGGCGAACGAAAAAGTCTGAATTTTTTTATATGCCTGATGAACAAGTATATAAAAACAGGTATTAAGTCATCAGGCTACACTTGGACCCAAATTGCTTTGTGCATAGATTACATTGCTTAAATTACTTTGTCAGCTCCAGCAATACAATAAATCGATAAGAATTACATTAATATTATTAATAATAACATTACCCTACATCTGTAATATTCTATCTTTCCATATGACTTGGTGTTGAAATAGAATCAGTTCATTCAGAAGCCAGTTTAATTCCATATATAATTCCATCTACATTTCCCAGGACCATGTTAAATTTGAGCATTTTTCTGCACTACTATTTTCAGGAGCATTGTTTTAGATGGTGGTGATAAGCTAATGGATATTACCTTCCACGTGCCTAGTGCTTCATGACTTTTGAATAACAAAAAAAAGGATTTAATTTCTTCCTAGAAACGTAACTAACTAAATATAACCATTAGCCCCCTTAAAATGTGCTGAAAATAACCTAAAATAGTCCAATCCTGTTGGATTTGAAATCCATTTTTTTTTTAGTCTAGTATGGTATCTTGAATGTCATTACTTTATAAGTAAGGTAAAGCAGTAGACACTTTAAAAATACAAGATGCAGTTTAAATATTTTGGATGAAGTCATACATGAAATGTTTCTTCTGCTTTATAAAAGAGAGAAACTGGTGGTATGACTGTTGCAAACAAATCTATCAACTCAATGAAAAAACCTGAAGGATTATGTTTGTATTATAAATACCACTGCACAGATCAAATAAATGACAACCATAGGTCGCAGAGCGGGGATGGATAGTGAGCTTTTTTACTAATTCTGGGGCATGTCCTTCCTACTTGAACCTATTTGAACAATCTTTCTCTATTGAAACACTAATTAAACATTTCTTTTTTTTTTTACCCCCTGCAGATTCAGAGATATTGTTGTTAGTAGCTCTTTGCAAAAAGCCAGTACAGTGTATTCCAACGCCACTTTTATTTTGTGAGGTATTACAATGCAGAGAACTTGAAGATGATGAAATCTTTTCTCTGGGCTCTGGAAGGCTCTTCATACTGTAAAACTATCCCCATATTAAGGGCTTCCACTTCATAACAATTGCTCCATTAGTCCAGTCATCTGGGACATCACTTGAGAGTGTTAAAACTATATTGTGTAACCTGAGTAGCCTGTAGGGCTTAATCTATGTCTCTCATTCACAGAGTTCAGAAAACAGTGCCTACCTATGAGTAGCTAGGTCTGCGTCGATGATGAATTCTAATCAGAAGTCAAGGAAACAGTAAATATTTCTGATACTCATGAAGTTCCCTCTTCAGAGATAACTGCTACTATTGCAGAGTCTGACATAACTGAAGGCTAAAGCTAACACATCTTTCTAAAACGCAGTGTATGCTCACACACTAAAAAGAACTTGGACAGTTTGTGTAACATTGCCCCCTGGTGATTTTTTTTGGTAATATTTCTATTTAAAAAAAGGCATTTTTACTTCTGTTATTGTTGCATTGTATTCTTCTTGATAACTAAACATAATTCCTTTAGTAATAATAAACCTGTATGCATTTAAAGATAAAATAGTCATATTCCATTAAATAGGAAAAGCTAAAATATTCTGAAGTTATTTCTTATTAATCTCATCAGTGAGGTTGCTGGGGCAATAGCCCAGTGTTCCAAATACACAACACTTTCATACTTAAGGTCATATAAGTAAAAAAAAAATAAACTGACCCACATTTTTACATTATACTATTGGACATGTCATAAAATTAGTACTTAATTTACCAGATCACAATAACAGAATAAATAGTTCTATTGAAGAAAACATAATTAAATAGAATACTCTGCTGTAAAATATAAGCTGAATTTTGGCAGGATATGAAACACTGCAGCTAGAGTTTTTCATATAACAGTTAAGGTCTTTTTAACAGCTTGTAGGAAGATTATGCATTGCAGTAGGAATTACTCTGAATTCCATTCACTGCCTACAAAAGTTTACTGCTAGCTTTTGGTGGCATTGACTCCATCAGAAACATTAGGTAAGGGACAGACATTTCAGAAGAATTTGAAATCAAATACCTCTTATTTGGTTACCTGTGTTTTTCAAAGAATTTCCCAGGGTAGAAAGAATCAGTCTCTTCAGGCACTTAAATGTGATCTCTTTTCTGTAAGTAATCTTGTCCCAGGTATAACTGCTGAGTATTCTGAACTATCCCTTCCCCTATACTTAGGAAAGATCTATAGATCACTTGCCTAGGTAATGACAAATTCTCTGTCTTCATGAAAATGAGTAACTGTAGTCACTTGTCAGAACAGGAAACAACAATGAGATTTTTCATATAAATGTGTGTGTATACACACACACACACATACATGCATCAGTAAAGCCATTACATCAAATTTGTTTGAAAGTAAAACAAGTTTTTCGATGGATTACATATTTTTTTTCCTCATTATTAAAGTGTTATTATTTTGCTTTTTACCTAAAAATGGAAGTTATTGTGAAAAGTCATTTGGCACCCAGGTGGCAGTACTGTCATAGAGGAGGCAGAGCCTACACCATGAAGACCTTGCTTCAGACTCGGCTTCTGAGTGGGCACCATGCCAGTCTAACAGATGGGCATCAGTAACGGCAGCAATGTGCCCTTGCATGTGCCTGTGCATCGACTGCATTTGCCTAGGGAAAGGCTTTCATCCAAGATTGTCCAAACAGCTGTTCATTCTGAGTTTCTATTCACATTGTTAAGAAGAGATGTCAACACTAATCCATTTTTAAGCTAGATTAATTATTTTAAAAAAGAAAAGCAAAGCAGTTTTTTGGCTGGTAGAGTGTGAGGAGAGAAAAGTCAGTATCTTTACGCAATCGCATCAACTTCATAAGGCTCTGAAATCCCGCTTTCAAGTGAAAGAAAAACTGAAGAGTAAAGCTCGGTCATCATGACAAACCCAAAAGCAGATGATACCCAATTTAGCATGATACTCCAGCTAGATGCCAGTACATTTTTGATTCTGTGACCAAGACAATCACTATTCCATACAGCAGTTCTTATAGAAATCACGCTCCCCTTTAAATCTCACTTTTTGGTGGTTTCTTTGTTATTCTTTGTTCTTCCTTTTCCTATATATGCCACAATCTGACAGGGCAGGAGCAAAAAGAGGAGGCAATAATCACGATGACAAACCACTATGAGCCTCAGAGTGCCAAGTCTAATCCCACCTTCACTGTAGTGATGGGAAGGAAATGAATAAATCGACAAAAGTTTTCCAGTATTCCAGAATCTACTTTCTATATCCTTTCTCTTCGGCACTACACCACGACCTGCTGTCTCACCATGGAAGACTAAAATTTTACCCATTGACTATTTATTTCACTGAAAACCCATCTGACCATATGACAAAAATCATACAGGTGAGATGCTGGTTTGTGAGCTTTCCAAATCTTGGGCTTTCAGACTACCAGCGCATACAGTTTGACAGTTGAAAAATTACAGCCCTGAAGTTAATGACAGTGCATCATTTTATTTGCAACGAAAGCTGTAAGACCTGCTGGTTCAGTAGCTCTAAAAGGGTTACCTGAATGCATGAATATATGTAGCATCCAGCAATCGCTACATTATCTTTCCTAAATCTTTGAGATGACAACAAAATGTAGGCTCCTGTGGCTGATTCACTACACTTAGCCTGCAGGGTTGCTACAAAAATGCTGACTGGAGAGGAATGGATTTGCCAAATCCACCACTCCCTGGATAAGGAATTGGCTGGATGGTCACACTCAAAGAGTTGCGGTCAATAGCTCGATGTCCAAGTGGAGACTATTGATGAGTGGTGTTCCTCAGGAGTGGGTGCTGGGACCAGTCTTGTTCAACATCTTTGTTGCAACATGGACAGTGGAATTGAGTGCGCCTCCAGCAAGTTTGCTGACAACACAAGCTATGTGGTGCGATTGATATGCTGGAGGGACCTTGACAAGCTGGAGAGGTGGGCCAATGCCAACCTCATGAAGTTCAACAAGGCATAGTACAAGATCCTGCACATGGGTCAGGGCAATCCCAACGAGAGATACAGGCTGGGAGGGGAAGTGATTCAGGGCACCCGGGAGGAGAAGGACTTTGGGGTGCTGGTTGATGAGAAGCGCAACATGAATTACAGACTAAAAAGCCAGTGTAGGTGTTTCTCTGTACCTCAGCAATAATTTTCCTCCTAATCTGTATATATTGCCTGTTTTTATTCCCACTACTGAATCTGTGATCTTTACATATGCAAACTAAATCTGGTATGTATAAAAAAGGCCCTATTTAGTTATTTTTTAAAGATGGATTGAAAAAAGAGTAGTATGTTTCAGGCAGAAGACATCCTACTAGGCCAGGCTCCATTTTAATCCTTAAGAAGTAAAATCAATAGAAGTAGAAAAGTTATAGCATTTCTGCTTTTAAAACATCAGGTCTTTGGGGAAATTAAAGCTTTATTTATAGTGGCTGAATTTCTTTTGCATGCTGCTGACAGTATGTTAGCCACCAGCTGGAAGATACGGGTTCTGTTTTGACCCAGTGTAATGGAAATGTTATTTTAGTTTAATAACCCACCTACAGCTCTTACAATGAGTATTTAAGCAAACAAAATTTGTCATCCAGAACTGCTTTGTCAAATAAACTCATGCTACTAGACAGGAACTTTACAGGTAAAGGAAAGAGGGAAATATTTCCAAGTTCCCATTATAACAATGTTAAATTGTTTCATTTGTTAAACACTCGAATCTTGATTCATGAGATAATCACATCATAAAGTTTGATGTAATTTAACAGTGACCTCTGGGAAACTAATGGAATTCTGGAAAATATTCATCTATAATTACATAACAGGTATGTTCCTCTCCCATTGAATTAATTCACATGGCCTTCATGAATTTCCATAAGATCATATCACATTCCAGTCTGGAATGAAAAAAAAAAAAAAAAAAGTAAATTTTAATGTGTGTAGAAATGAGCCAAGCAGTTGCCTGGAACACATTTCAGAAAATGACTGTACTCCTTCCTGCACGATGTCAAAACTGTCTTTGTCACCTATCTTCATAATGTTCCTTGAAAACTTATTAAAACATTTACAAATAAACTTTCTACATTAAAACCTAGGATATCCATGCAGTGTTTTGTTCTATTGTGAAAGCCTCAGCAATTACAAATTAGTCTGGTAGATCTTTGGCTCCTATCTCCCCAGTTTTCTAAAGGCAGCATTTTCTATTGTAATTCATTATTATTTGTTTCCTTGACAATCTTTCTCATCAAAACTTCAAGGCACAAATGATTATGGACTTGGCAGCCCTTAAACATTTCTCATCAAAAAAGTTTATAGAACATTTTGTTAATCCTCTCTGTATTAGTGTCAACACAACAAGTGAGGATAAAAAGGCAGTAGGAAGAACTTACAACTCTTCGCCTGCCTCATGAGGAAAGGAAGTGTATATGTATCTGTAAATACACTTGCAAATATTCCTATATATGTACATACTACAAAATATTCTGTGCTGTTATTTGGGCAGCACAGTGCTGGGGCATTGCTTTAAATGGTGTTACTTCCAGTAAAGCAGAGTAATGTTTGGTCCTCTAAATTATACTCAGCTTGACTAAAACACAACTGAATAAGGTCATTCTGACTACTTCAGCAAGCCTTTGAAGTGTCTTTTATGCCAAGTGAAACATATGACTGCACAACATTATACCTTATATCTTTATTCATGCACAAGTACACTCACATACATTTATCCAGTATTCCATACAGACTATTCTACACTCCTACCACAATTTTAATTCCCAAAATGAAACCATTAGGATCAAGAACCCTTGGAAAAAAAGGTGCTATATAGGTATAAAAAATTCAAAGTTTACTGAAAAGCCGAAGAACTTTCATACATATTTTTTCTTCTAACATTATAATTTTTAGTCATTACTTTCATGTCTAACAAATAGGAAAACTTCCATGAACAGCCTGTTGTTAGTGACAGACTCTCAGCTTGTAGCTGATATTAAGGGAGCAAATGCACTGGATGCTGTGGCTACTGTTGAGAAGCTAAATCCCAACAATAATAAACCTTAGTACCATTTTCAGGGGCAACAGTAAGCATAATTTAGTATACTCCACTCCTCAGTTCTCTGCCTTTGCTATGTCTTTTTTTCTTCCACATGAGAACGTCACAGTTTAACCCCAGGCAGCAACTAAGCACGACACAACCGCTCACTCACTCTCCTCCTCTGTAGTGATGGGGAAAGAGAAACAGAAGGGTAAAAGTAAGGAAACTCACGCACGGAGATAGTCGGTTAAACAAGTAAAGGAAAAGGCATGCACACAAGCAAAGTAAAGCGAAGAATTCATTCACTACTTCCCATCAGCAAGCAGGTGTTTAGAGCCATCTCTGGGAAAGCAGGGCTCCATCACACGTAATGGTTACTTGGAAAGTTAAATGCCATCATCTCAAGCATCCCCCTTTTACTTCTTCTTCCCACAGCTTTACCCGTTGAGCATGACGCCATACATTATGAAATAACATATGACCCAGGGGACTATAGACCAGCCAGTCTCCAAGATTTTGCCTGGCAAAATCTTGGAGCAGATTCTCTTGCAAAGCATGCTAAGGCAAATTAAAAACAAGGTGGTTGGTGACAGTCAGCATGGCTTCACTAAGGGGAAATCCTGCCTCACCAATTTGGTGGCCTTCTATGATGGGGCTACGGAACTGATGGACAGGGGTAGAGCAGTTGACGTCATCTACCTGGA
>JANHGB010029550.1:41180-70610 GCA_026283785.1 Coracopsis vasa
GACATCATCAAAGCAAACAGCAGAGTGCGGATTCCCTTAGCACCTTTAATGAGACGCAGGATTCGGCCAATTCTGGCGAGTCGGATGACTCTGAATAGCGTTGGGGACACAAAATACTTTTCAATCATCTCGGCTAAAAACATACCTAAAACAGAAAGAAATAAAACCAAGATACATTACTCCACATCAGAGTAGAAATTTAGAAAAATAGATTTAAGACTGGTTGTTCTATGTGGCAGTTAAATATATTCTGTAGATTCCACTTGCATAATTACTGTTATACCAGTTATACTTAGTATTTGCAGGAGAAATATATGTTGAAAGATTGTAAGTTTCAATGGTTGGAATAGGTAAATTATTAAATACAACTAAAAGTTGCATGACTAACTATTCTGTGATTCTATGATTTAGTTGTAAACTTTGCAATGGCAAAAGCCAACCATACAGCTGCATTCAAGTGGAAGTTCACCTTATATTCATTTTACCTTCTTTTTAGTTTAATAGAAACTTACCTACTATTGAGAGAATGACAACTACAAAATCAAAAATGTTCCAGCCTATAGTGAAATAGTAATGACGAAGTGAAATTAATTTCAGGACACATTCTCCAGTGAAAAGGACAATGAACACCAGGTTTATCCAGTATAAAATATTTTCCATTTCTTTACTCTGGTCATCAGTTTCTACCATCATGGTAACCATGTTAAGACAAATAAGAATCATGATGCTGATGTCAAATACTTGTTGTGTCACAAAATCAAAGACCATGCCTTGGAATTTGTTCTGAGGAGAAAATAAAAAAACAAAACAAATGTCCAATACAAACTGTAATTGTTTTTCTTTTCCCATTAGAAGAAAGCAGAAAAATACATGCAGTAAGGCCTACAAGACCTCAATAAAAGCATAACTAGTGATCTTAAGTAGACTAGTCAAATTAAAGTGAGTACAACAGCTTAGTTCAGCCTCTATTGTTTGTATATTCATACATAAATTGGTTGCAAGGGAAAAATACATTTTCTTTTCACTGTGTTTTCATTTTTCATTATTGCTGACTGATAGACTAATTAATGCTAATTTTCACATGGGCATACTTCTTCTCTCTGTATATCAATAAAAAACAAGCTGTTTATAAATAGCTATTGGTCTGATGTGTATAAATAGTTTTACCCCTGGTCTTGGTATAGGTTTTTGTGGTTTTTTGGATCCCAGCTTTTTCATTGCATTGTAGTATTTCTTCTGCTCTTCTGTCATAAATATGTCTTGACCTCCAAAGTAAAAACATGAAATCAAAACTGGTTATAATCACATTTATATGCAGTGTTGAAAAAACTCTTGAAGAGAAATATGATTTACTTACTTACTTCATGAAAATCAAGAAGACTGATTTGGGAAAAGCTCTTAGCTATCAAATGCAGCTGTCTGCAATTTAAGCACTTAGTCCAGAGCTTGTTTGGACATCCAGTATTGCATTTCACAAAAACCAGTAATGCAACATTTTTCTACAGTTATTTTTCTCAAACTTCAAGAAGTCCTTTTGAGTACCTCTTTTATAGGGAGAGGTATGCTAAGCAGCATCTGAGATAAGCTTGAATAGCCTGGGCTGCTCAATATTATCACTTCTGAACTGCGATTTTAGTGAAACAAAGGAACCAAAGTCAGGTTTTCAGCACATGAATGTGTTAGTGCTTTAGGTATCTCTAATTTAGCAATCACAACATGAAGATTGGGACTTAAAAGTCTTCAAGGTGTTTGAGAAGATGGATTATCAGACTTTGGAGAAACCAAAGATTGAAGCACTTCTGTGTGTACAATGAGGTTCTGATTAGCAAAAGCCATTACTGGCCTTTGGAGTCTGACAGTGAAGATGAAGAGAACATTATTTATGGTTTTTTCATGGCAACCTAACCAAAATCCACTGCCTATAGTAACTTTCCTGTAGAAGCAGCTTGAATGAAAACCCTTCAGACTCCACATACATCTAGAAGTAAATTTTTCATGGATAAAGGATACTTGCAGACATCTAGTTCCAGGAATGTTTATGAACATGTAGGACTGGATGCAGCCGTTTTGTGGATGAGTGCTTGGGAAGCGTGAAGATGTAGGATTTCATGCACTGTACAGTAGACAGGCTTCCTAACTGTATACCTCTGGGGCTTTAGCACGTACAGTTTCCAAAAATGTTACTTAGCATCTCTCATTAGCAACATAAACAAGAAAGTGATGAAGACCAGTAAGGTAAAATTAAACAAGTAGTTCATAGCTGCTTCTTTCCTTTAGTTTTCATTACCTTGTCTATTTATAGAAAATAATTTTAAAGATGAGCATCTGATACTCAGACCACCTGTACTAGTGAGATTGTCTACATCTGTACTTTGAAACAATAAAAAAAGGCCCTGAGATAGTTACAAACCACTACTGCTCTGTATCTTTTCAGATCATGCAGAACTTGATTACTTGAGATCAATAAAACAGTAGTCTGTACCAGTGTGATGAAATAATGCTTTATTTTCACAACCAGGTAGCTATTATTTTTGTGCAGATAGAATCCCTACAAATCAAGAAAAAAAAAAAGGAAAATCAAGACATTTTGGGTGCTTTAATGTAGAGGCCTAAGTCAAGGCTTTGATCATGTAAGGAGATTTCATGAAGTTTAGGCATTGAAAAGCAGATAACTTGAGGAAGACTAAACTTGACATTGAAACCGGAACTGTCTGCCCCATTTACTAGAATGTTAAATCTTGCTACATTGATGTATACTACATCTTGGTAAGATTTTATTTCCTAATAGAATTCAGCTTTTTCAATTCTGAACAAACCTTGTGTGTGCGTTCCATATATCATGCACTTGCAAAAATGCAGTATTTTAGATTATCTTCAGAAAAGAAATAAAGCAATACTTATCTTCTTTTTCTGCTGATTGAAGTTATCAATTATGACACCAATGAACAGGTTCAGGGTGAAAAAAGACCCAAAAATTATAAAGATGACAAAATACAAATACATATACAGATTGTCTTCATACTTGGGTTGCTGTAATACCTAAGAAAAAAAAATGAAATATCATTCCTAAGATTTCACATGAAAGTTTTAGCTGAACAAGAGGCAAAATGCCTGTAATATTTTGTGTTTGGACAACACTCTTGTCGCTTATGTCAATGCATTTTGTCCATTCCATCGATTACTGACAGCATCTGGCAGTTTGTGTTCAGTTTTCTACAATTTGTTACAGGAGAATCTCATATGAGTTAATTTAATTTTGTTTCATTCTATTATATGGATTTTAATTGATTTCAGAAGATATATAAAGACACAATTGTTGATAGACAGATCTCAAGAAAAAAAGTCAATTTAAAATATGTGCAGTACTTACATCTCTTGAGTCAATAGCTGCATACATAATATCCATCCAGCCTTTAAATGTAGCCTGTAAATAGTACACACCTGTTTAAGCATAGAGCTTGAAGACAATTCATATAATTATTTCCAGTAACTGAGTACAGCACCAGGAATAATTAGCATAACATGAGATTTCTAGATAATTTTGGCTCTTTATCTCTTAGCCTTCTTCACAGCACTGCTGTATATCCCCCTATTTTGTCTCCATATTAATATTTTAAGCAGTGAGCATAATTAACTTATTTCTAATTAATCATCACAAATGATGGAATGCAGTGCCATTTTAGTGGACTAAATGTTCATCAGATCTTGTCAACTGCAAAGGCTATGTACAGCTGAGAAATAACCTTACGTAACTGAGTTGCCACCAATGAAGACTGATGTGTAGTTGCTCGTTCTCAAATCAGTCATTAAGGAGGCAACCAAAGGGAACCAAAAATTTGATCAGCTCAGAAAAGCTATTTTCCTATCAATCAGAATGTTGATTTTTCTCTACTTTGAAAGACTTTGCATGATACAGTAACTCCATTTTCACTTTAGATATATTGCGGTTTACAGAGGCTAGATCTCTCCGATGTGTTCTGAGATGCACTAGTAAGAAGATGTGTTTTATGTGCATCAAAGACTGAATATGCCTCATAGGTGGCAGCATTTAATGAACTTTTATAGCTATTTCATCTGCCAAAATCTGTAACTTTTTATATTTGACAGTGAGGTGTAGATTGGTTCATCTGACTGTTCAAAACAGAAAGTAACTTTCTCTCTTGTAGAAATTAGTTCTTTTTTGACAAGGTAACAACCCAAGTAGAAATTACTCAGGCTTTAATCCAGTTGTGCCTTAAATAAAACAATGTAAGATAGTTCTCTGTTATTTAATTCACTATTATATTTTTTGCTAAACAAAGCTGCAGATCATTGGTTCCTTCATATTCCTTGCCATGGAGACCAGTTGCAGAAATAAGTTGGAAATGGAACACTCTTCATCCATGGTTATTGCCCCGTCATCTTGAGGTTTCATTTCCAGTGCAGGTTTCAAGAAAGCTTGGCTTATGCTGCATACAAAGCAGCTGGTGAACTTAAAATGAAAAGGAATTATTTTCTTAAAAGGAAAAGATGTCCCTTACATTTCTGAAACAGTAGAATACTAGAAGATCATGATCACATGTTGGGGCCAACCCAGAAATTATGTTCAGGCAACTTAAAATTAATAAATGTAGTATCAGAGGACCAATAAATCAGTAATAAATCTGAAACAAGTAGAAGTCTCAGCTGAAGAATTTTAAGTCCTTGTGGAATATTTGGACTGCAATGGATTAGGAGAGGTAAGATCAGCTTTATTTATGTAATTCCCATTAAACTTTCAATGATGGACACTCCACAGCCTCATAAAACATATTTATTCCAGCACTAGTCTTTTTTTCTAATATCAAAATCCTTCTGTTGACACTTAAGACTGTCACTTGTCATAATCATTACATATCTGGAGAACAGAATACTAACCATCCTTTGTGCAGCACCTTTTACTCATTTGCAAACTGATTGTTGCTGCCTTTCTTCTTTAGGATGTGATTGCTGTTCCTTCAATCTTTTTATGTAGATCTTGTTTTCCAGAGCTCTGATAATTCGCATTTTCTCTGAGCTCTCTCCACTAGTTCATCTCTTGAAATGTAACCAGAACTGGACTCAGTATTTCAGCTGAGGTCTTACAGGGGCTAAATAGGGCAGAATTATTATTTCATGTCTTACAGGCACTACTTTTGTTTCTCTCTTGGTACATTATTTGCATTCTTTAGAATTTCATACCTTAGGATGAAATTGGCACTTCAACCTGAAACAATAAATGCAAATAACCTGCCTACTTTTACATCAGAAAGGTGATGCAGATGACAGGGTGGCTCTTCTGCAAAGTGGGTGCTGTTGCCTCAGATTCAGACACATTATGATCATTGCATATCATCCTCCAGGCAAAGTGGAATTATTGTTTTTTGTAAATTTATTGGTGTAGACCAGACTAACTAGAGTGAATGGAAAAAAAGAAACTAATTTTAAAATGCTAAGCTTCACAATCATCAGTGAAGTACTCCATTATAATGAGAGTACCTTTCAGTTAGTGCTAGGAAAAAGAGCTGAAGAGCTGAGCTGTTGTATGATGATTATTACCATTATTAAAATGGCAACTTAAAGAGAGTGTGGGGGTGGAAAAACGTAACATTACTATCTTGAAGTTCAAAATATCTAAAGCAAACTGTGCATTTTCCACAATGAATTTCACAAAACCATAGTACCGTTACCAAAAAAATTTAGAAAAAAAACCCCAAACTTGTTAAAATTAAGTGATTTTAATAATAAAACATGCTGCTTCTTCATGTTATTTGTTTTAGTCTAAATCCCACCTGAAAATCAGTAGGAATCAGTGAATATAATTGTCTTTATGCAAAAACATTTATACTAGTTGAGAACTTAGCTGTGAGAAAATGGATTCTTAATTCCAAAAGCAGAAGTGTCACTTTAGCGAGAGAATTTGTAATTTTTAAATATGTTGCTGAACAACAGCAAACAATAGATCTGGAGTTTCAGTGTCAAGGCATCTGTATAGTGAAAGAATATTATTTCTACTGCATTCAGTAGAAGCTTAGGCTAGCTTATGTTGGGCTCAAATTTATTTGCAACACATTTTCTTTAACAGAAATAAGGTATTATTTGGGCATATGTGCATACTGAATAGAATATAACACAGAAATATGACTAAGAGATCAAATTCTTAGTTTCTTTTTGTATTTTCAAAAATAAAAATATATTGTCTATGTTTGGTGACACTAAATAAGGAGTAATTCATTGATTTCAAAGATTGCAGCAGTGTAACTGAAATCAGCATCTGTTCCAAATGTTGGGATTTTTTTTCCCCTCAAGGAATTTTGAAAACCATATTTTCAAATGCAGATTCAAATGTAGTTAGAAGAACGAAAACAAAAATCCCCAATCTACTTTACTATTGTTAGAAGTATATAGACTTTTTTCCCTGATGAAGAATTTTGATGAATTTATAAGTAATCCTGGAGCTTCACCACTCCATTTCTTTACCAGAAATAATGACCAGGAAGATTCACCTTACCTTTTGGACATACAATAGCATTTTGCTTTTAAAATACTAACCTGCTGGAATTTTGAAGCTCTCCCAGTCTTACAGCCCTAATTCGGATTCTGATTTTACCCTACAATTCATGAGACGCATTTTTTAGTTTATATTAGTAACAGCAGAATATTGTAATGTTGTGCTTTGAGACCCACTGGTTTGCCACATTTTATCCTTGTAAGCAGGATATAAGCTTACCAGCAGGATAAAAGCAGGCCTTCAGGAGATTTACTTACCAAAGAATCCAAACACTAGGTTCAAGTTAAATAGGCATAAGGCCATAGAATTATCAGGGCAGATGCCACATCTCTTTGTGTACACCAACCTCTTCCTCTTCCTCATTGATGCATGAAAATTGTGAAAGGAGTTTCTCCAGCAGATCTGTCTCTGCTTTGACGCTTTTCTTTAGGGACAGAGAAATACTCAAGCAAGTTCAGACCAAGAAATGAAAAAGTCTGAAGATCCACATTGACCAACATAAACTACGCTGAGTCATAGAAGCAAAAAATCCTTACAGAGAGAATATGTACTTATGACTGATGGCAGGAATATTTACACTCCAAATTATGTAAGAACTTTGGAAAATAGTCTCTGATTAACAGAGCCTGTGATTAACAAAGTCAGACTTGATTGTATCAGTTGCACATATTGATAGCCTATATCTTGGGGCAGAAAGAATTATAGCATTATTATCAATACTGAAGATTTTCTACACACACTCCTGCCCCAAAAGAAAAAAAATACAATATGCAAACCAAAAATTAGTTTGTTCTTTTTTGTAAGTCCCTCATTCCAGAAATTCATTCACTATCACTGCCAAGTAAACTCAAGAAACAGCTTGTTACAGAGTTCTTTTTGATTAAAAAGCCACTGCCACACATTTCCAATCCTTTGTTTTTTTGGGAGCTTAGAGTATTTCTTTTTGAAATTACCCCACTTCTATTGAGTATTTCTGTGTGAAATGTCTGTTTCTTTTCTATATTACTCTTAAAAAAGAGTCTATGGGATTTCTTTTTCTGCAATGACAGACTCATATACTACCATAAAAGGCTTTTCATGATCCGTAACAAAAATTGTTCACAAGAATCATTTGTGTCTTTCCCAGAATAATACAATTCTCAGTGCCGGGTTCTTTTGGCTTATTTTCATCTATAATTATTTTTGTCATGAAAATAGCACTACTTCCAGCAGTATTCGTACCAGATGATAGAAAACCTCAGTGGTGCAGCAAATAAAGATTTATGTTGTATTACCTATAACCCAGAAAAACTGACAGGATTTACAATATTCTTCTTAGACAGGCTCAAAGGGCGTGAGTTAGAGGATAGAATGAAAATGATACAAGATTGTAAGGGGCAGCTTGTGGTAGTTTGTTTCCAGCTTCCTGAAAAAGGGACCTTGTATCAGTAATTCATGCACTGATACTTATCACTGAGTTTGTCATTAGAAAAATAATGTTGACCTCTGTTGAGTTATTTTTGCAGGTCCATTACAACCTAAACAAAAGTCTGTGCTTGAGTTTGTTAAGTTGGAGAACCAAATTACTTCAGTAGACTTTTAAACTAATCATTAAGATATTAAAAAAAGGCTCTTAATGTTCACATTGGGTGCACAGAAAGCACATTCACTGGCAACCATGATATTTCAATCAGATTTTTCAGGCTTAATACCTTATTTGGGCCAAATACTCAAGTCCCAGTAGCTTTACTTTTCTCTCTGACATCGTAACGGATACCTATAATTGACCAATACCTTAGTATTTATTCTTCTTTACTGTTCCTAGAAGCTGGGAAGGAAGGGTAGGGAAATCTAGGGTTCTGACATACCTATTAACTTCTCATATTTCTTCTGAACATGATGGCTTTCTAGATTCTCATCCAAATTACTTTATATATCAAATAGAAAATCACCTTATAAATGTCTTCTTTGAGAAGATAATGTAAGAATCTCAAACATTTATGAACTGTAGCCTTTCTTGTGTTCATGAAGGTGAAAAAAAACCCCATTGATTCTGTACATTTTAAAGCATTAACTGAAAACCAAGCTGGTATTTTCCTTCCTCTTCCCTAGAGCTTTTATCATTCCATAACTGCAAAATCACTGCTAGTGTCTTACTTACCAAACCCTATAAAGATGCAGAGACAAGTGTCTGGTTTGTGCAATGACAGAAGTGCCCCCCTTTTTTTTTTTTTCTCTGGTATGTTATACAAAAAACCTCTTCATGCTTTTACAAGCATTTAAATAATACAGAAAAAATAAGTACTGTTGTCACTGACATTCTACTCACACAGAGAAAAATCCATCCATTAGGCAAGCCTTTGATATTGGTGCAAACTCTCTGTATTGTAGATACCACAAAACCAGCTGGCGTGTCCTTCCATGAGAGATAGGCCCCCCTGTGGTGGTCTAGATCAATTTTTCCTCTGGAAACATGGGAACAATTGGCAAATTTCTCCCAATTTGCCAGCCAGAACAATCCAATAATTTAAGAATCTAAGTCTTCATGTGAGAAATCTTTGCTGCTTTTCAATGAAGAGAAGATGGAGTAAGCTATGCATAGATGGGACACTGAAACATATATGACTGCAATTAGCTGAGGGGTGGTTACTGTGGCCACAAAGGCAGGTAAAAATGTACCTGGTGCTATCTCTGTCCCACTACTGAAGGAATAGTTGCAAACCACTTGCAAAGGGTTTCGTTGATGTCTTGTTTCTCCTGAACATGTGTAATAAAGCATTCTTTCCCCCTGACTCCCAAAGGGGATTCTAGGCCAGTGGATATAAAAAATAAGACAGAGAAAATAAATATTTAAAGTCTTCCTATTCTAATCCATTTTTTTACCAAAATCAAAGTATATTCAGTAGTTTATTTCTTTAGTGCTGGTAGTCCCTCTCTGCTATTTCTTGGTGTGACAGTAAAGTATATAATAAAACAGTGAAATTTAAATTGTCAGGGTTACCAGTCACACAGTTGAGATGCTGTATGAGCTGTGACAGGCAGACCACAGAGCTCAGAACCAGTTTTAGACCCTGTGCAGAACAATGTTGATACCACTGCATCATGTTGATGATTTGCATTATTGAGATTTCATACACCAATGTAAAAGCTAGAAACTTATTTATAACCTATAAAAATGAAAACTAAGCTTCTGCAGAATTAGACAGTAACCTCAAAAAACCATAGAGGTTGCTGAAGGCACACAACAAAAGTTAAAGTCCAGCATTTTCTTAATTAAAGCTGGGTCAGATTATTAGCTACTCCAAAATACAAAGATAGATAGTTGTGAGGATACACTTTTTGGCAGTGAAGGCATAACCCTATAGTATTTTAAAGCATATATTTTTTTCCTTCTTTCCTTCCCTCAGTTTTTGCTAAATAAACTCCACTAGATGTTTATGCACAGAAATAGCAGGGAAAATATTTCACAGATTAGAGTACCTAATGATATTTTTCTTTTCTTATTTCTCTTCTGAATGAGAAATTACTTAGATCACATAAGTCAGCACTGGTGGCAGCCACATCATTGAGATGTGATTTCCTACCTGGAATTCTTCTCTGTGACTTAATCACACCAACGCCAATTTTGGTTTTCAGCAACAGTAAAACTTAAAATATTCAGAGAGCTGAATGCCATTCCTAGGTACTTCTAGAAATTTAAAGTTAGAAGGGGCTGGAGGACTAAGGGAGCTATAAATAGGAAAAAATAACCCTTGTTCTGGCAGATATCCTAAAAATTCTTTCTTTATCTTAGTAGGCTCTACTTGCTGCTTACTATGAAAGGAGTAACCAGTTATCAGGGCAGTGGCATCACTAAGTCACAGATATAAATCATCAAGTAAATGTTTTCTGTTGTTGTTGATAAGAATTACTTTTCACTATTACACATAAACAGAAAGAGGTATATAAAGAGTGATCACTTACTACTTGAAGTAAAGACAGATACCCAAATCCTACATTATCAAAGTTTACTTTCACGTTTTTCCATCGGGCACTTTGATTGTTTTTTATGAGTTCCTCGCACTGACTAAAATTGTTGATTTGGTCGACTTCAAACCTTTCATCAGTTGTGGTGTTAACACAGTAGTAGAACTTCCCAGCAAACAGATTTACTCCCATGATGCTGAAAATTAGCCAGAATATAAGACAAACGAGAAGCACGTTCATGATGGATGGAATTGCTCCTAAAAGGGCATTCACAACCACCTAATACACAAATACAGGGGGAAAAAGAAAAGAGTGTAAGAATATTTACAGCAACAGTTTTGTATACTGTTTTACCAATGCTTAATAAATTCTTATTCAGAGACTAATGCTATAAATGTTAAAGCAGTACCTGTAGTAATAATATCTAAATACCAGTAGTATCGCACTGTTCTTTTAAATACATAACATTAGTACATGTAATGAAAGGAAAATAAGTAAGAAAAAATAAAATAATTAAAAGAAAAACAGAAGAGAAGACCTGGTGGTAGTAAGATGAAGCCTGACACTGATTTGTTCTATATAAAAATCCCAAACATGTTAAATATAAATACAGACATAAAAAAATTTGAAAATGCATCAAATTATAATTTAAAAATGCTTAAAGAAAAATGGCAACCTGTAGATTTGATCAATATAGCTTTGAAATTTAAGCTGAAAACTTAAATGCCATGAATCTAGAAACTAAGCTCTACATTAAAAGGATTATGCAGGAATTAAATACATATCTTTATTGCCTTATCATTCCATGCAAGATTATAACAAAGATTAATTTCTTTGTATAGAAAAGCAAGACAGTTTTGCAGTATGTGTCTACTTGAATCAACATAATTTATTTCAAGCTCCAGTCTTATTGTTCCATGTATTCAGTTTTAGTCAGTAATACCCTTCATTTATCTAAAGAAGGACATATGTCAAGGATGTAGTTAGGGCATTTGAGTTTGTATTTTTCATTACTTTCGACCACTTGCCTTCTAAGCCCCCAATAATTACTTATGTAGATAAAAACTGTATTTTTTTTCTGATATATACAGTAATTAATCACATGTGTCTGTCAGAGCTATCAAAGCTTGTGTGATTTTTTTTGGCTAATATTTGAGCAATCATTTCTCCTTAAGTATCCAATACCAGATCTCATTTTACAAGTTATGTTTTATTTTAAATGTTACTTTTTTTCTCTTTGAAACCTTTAGGACCTTGTAGGAAGGTAAACCAAAATACTCTGATTCTCAGTAATCCAATTCCTGCAGTAAGACAGGCAAGGATTGGCATGGAACCTTGGGGTATATGAAGGCATTTTAGTTCATTTTTGTTCCCTGATTTCTGCAACATAGACAGATCTTCCCACTACTAACATAATTCTGAGCAATCTCAGAGCTGCTCAATCTTACTACCTGTATTTCACAGCCTCCTGAAGGCCTTTGGAAGCAGAGTATTGTGGTTGTGTTACACGTCACTCAGCAACCTCCTCCTCCCAAATGTTATGGCCAGGAATTGGGACCTGTTTGGAGATCTTGGGTAGAAATGTTATTTTCAGGGCATATTTTCTTCTCATTTTAAGGGCCTCCTTCATTGCCAGAGAGTAGAAATTGGACCTTTCTGTAACTGAGAATTACCATTAATTTTTATAAAATTATGATTTTTTTAGAATTTAGCTTTTCTTGGCAGCTTCTGAGTTTGATGATAACTTTATAGGAAGCATGCTTGCTTCTTGAGATTTTTCGTATAGAAAATGTGAAGTATCTAGGTGATGTATGCATAAGCTAGTCATTTTAAGAAGTATTTAAAAAGACTAACAAGGTCCCAGTAATATTCTGAACATAAGAAACCATTTTCAAAGGAGTGAGGGAAATGGGGTTTTTTTACTATCCTGTTGGGAGAAGAAATCTGTTGCTACTTAGCTTGATGGAGCAACATAAAATTAGGAATGCAATGATTCTGGAATTTATTCCAAGTCTGACCTCATCTATGACACTATATTATGCTATTGCAGCTTTGAAATTCTAGGCCAGCTAGAGCTTGTCTTATGTTTTCCTTTATTTTTTCTTTTTTTCTTCACCTATAAACATGTTCTGGATGTGTTACACTGATGGAATTCCTTTTTTAAATCTTGGTGAGAAACCTGAAAATAAAGATGTCAAGAAAGAAAGATAGGGATTTAGTCCTGCAACTTAAACACATTAAAGTTACATGTGCTCACAGGAAGAATGGTTTTGTGTGAATTAAGTGCCTGTAGCAGTTACCTTTTTAACAACCCTGAGATCCACTGGGCTACAGCACAGATCCAGAACAGGCAGCAGAATACTAACAGCTACAGTAATTGTTACAACAATTATGAATTGATAATTGTCTTAGAAAGAAAGATTTCTACAAAATGCCATCAGTGTATCTCGCATCTTTAGATGATGATTTAGCCTCCCTACTGAGACTGCCAAAAGGTCAGCCACATTTTATTGAATACAAAGTGAACAGCTTCCAGCAACTGTTCCAACAGTGGTTCCAACAACTTATTTCATATAGGTCACTGAAAATCCATCAAATGGTAACAATTTTTGGTCACTACTGACCTGGCCTGGATGCGAACTGGTGACCTAGAGATGAAAGGCTCTGTATCCTATTACCAACCCCTTGAGCTATCCAGTCCCCCTGGAAGGTTTTTTAAGAAAAGAAGAAAAGAAAATTAAAACTTTTAGAAGTCATTTTTGTTTCTGTTTTGTTTCTGTTTTTTGGGGTTTTGTTGGTTTGTTTTTGTTGTTTTGGTTTTTTTTTCTTTCTCTACCAGCGCTGAGTCTTTGCCCTATCATATTTAAAACGTAAAACCGCATTTTCACATGCTGGTCAGATGTTTGGCTGACTGTAAAGTCCACCTTAGGAAGAAGTCTTTAATTTCTTCAGTACATACAGTTGGAGGCAATTGCTTAATCAGTGGGTTTTTCGCACTTACTTTTTTGTTGTTTGATTTGGGAATAGCTGAGGTATATCAGGATAACCAGGACAGGACATTAGCTTGCATAATATATATCCAAGATAGCACCCATACATACACACACGACACCTACACACAGAAGTTTACACTCATAAGTAACAGCAAATTGGCAGAAAAAAGTGAGAACCAATTGAAAGTGAACTGAATGCAGAAAAGAGATCAATTAGCATTTCTTAATTAAAATTTAGTTAAAAATCTAGCAAATAAAATTTGTGAATCTCATCTTGTGGAAAAGAGTCTGTAGTGGGTAAAAAAATGATGGCAGCTACAGCTCTTACTTCTTGTTCTTCAAATCTGAATGAGATGTGTGTGATTCTAAACATTTTTTTTTATTTTAAAAGGGGCTGTTCTGTTGGTCCTATTTCCTGTTATTCCTTGATACAGAATGTAGTGCCAATAACTGGAAAAAGATGTTTGCAGAGTTACTTGCTTCTTTGTTTTAATTACCTATGCATTTCCTCAAAGCTGGGATGCTGTTGGTCAGGCTGACTCTGGTGATCAAGCTGCAAAAGCCCAAGCTGATTCTGCATGTTCACTTTCTTATACCTTCAGGTAGGTGGAACTGCATTAAGTGCAAGTGAAAAGCAACATCTGACAACTACAAAGATAAATGTGCCCTAGACTATTATACATCTCTGTTGATATCTAGTGGAAAAGAAAAAATAATTGCGTGAAATGATATCTCTTCTAGAAGAAAGCAGTATTTCATATACACAGAAGTGTAAACAATCTGTAATAAAAGAGGCCTAATTCTTCTCACAAGCAGAGTTTTTTTAACTGTGTAGGAGATGGGTTTGAACTTGTGAAACACTGAATTATAGCTGTTAAAATCAAGTCAAGATTTCTGCTGATACTTTACTCCAAATATGACAGTTTATACATAAGTATACACATGCACGAACAAACCGCCATATTTTTCGCTTTTAAAACCCAACATCTACCATCTAAAAATCAAACATTTGATAATGCTTTTTCATCCTAAAATATTTTTAACAAGTTATAAAGTTGAAGGGACTGGCACCTGAGTGGTAAAAGAGATTTCATCTGAATTTATTCTATTTTATAATTTCCCAAGGTGGCAGGGGCTCAGTGTGACAAAAGTGGTTGGGACAGTCCCTTTGTTCTGACCAAATAATAACAAAAATGCTGTAATAATGGCTTCCTGTTCTCCGGGGCACTACAAAACAGATGATGAATAATGTCTTTCTCTGAAGCAAAAAGTCAGTGGGATCAAATGAAATGGGTATGGGGCTTAAATTATCAGTTGGAAATGACCTGTGGGCCAGCAAACAGAATTCAAACGCTGCCCAGTGCAGAGAATTAAGACTTATCCTCAGTGAAGCCTTTGTGATCTTTGCCACAGTTGCTTTATGTGAGGTTTGGAGGTGCCCAGGATGATGCAGTACAGGAAAAATATTCCCACACAAGATGATACCCTATTTCATCTGAGTGTCTCCATGGAGTTTGGTGGAAGAGGGATGACACTTACGGATACATAAGGATTGAAAGTTCTTTATGTTGAAGGGATAAAGTACATTGCCACAGCAGTAATGTAGATGGGAACTTTTATTCAAAGATAGTAAAGAAAATTTATCACATGATGAGGACAGAGTTGGGAAGGGAGAAAGGAAGAGGAAGAAGAGAGAGAGATTGAGATGATTTTTTTGCTTGCTAACAAGACATCTCAAAACTACATATTTTCTCATTCTGTAGCTTGGAATGGGTATATGCTGCATATGCTTAATGATGAGCTATGAACTGGCTTTAGAGACAAGAGAGGATGTGAATTAAATATTTCTATGAGAGCAAGTGCAGCCTACTTGACATGATCCAAATAATGGTGAATCCAAAAATGTACAATCACTCAAGGTATTCAAACCTTTTAATTTTAAATTATTTGCTTCTATTTTATCGTAATGAGCTTCCTATGAAAAACTCTCAGAACTTTGTCCCACAAAGGGTGGTACACCATATTTCTATGAATGTTGTGAGCTGTAATACACTAATTATGTTCTACTATTCCAGTATTTACCTCACTGTAAAAAACCCCACAACCCAACAAAAAACGCCAAACCTCAAATCAGAATCAAATAACCCTCCAAAAAAACCTTCAAAAAGAAACAACACAAACTTCCCTAAACCCTCTTATAACAAATAAGAATTTCCCATAACCCAACTTGTGTCCATGGCCTCTCATTATAACTTTGCACATCTGAGAAGATGCCTGGCTTTGTTTCCTATCCTCCAACCAAAATTAGTGGCATCTTGTGGAATTTGCCTTTAGGAAGTGCATAGTGAAAGAACACCTTTGCTACACAGTTTGCCTTAATGCCATATACTTTTAACTACATGACCTACAATTATGCAAGCCCAGAATTAAGTAAAATTTAGAAAAATATTTAGAAATTATAGAAGCAAGGGAAAAAATACAACTGCAGTCTTCTTCTAGCAAACTAATGCTTACTCTTAATTTAGGATCACTATATAATAGTAAAAGTACGTAAAAGTAGATTATGATAGTGAGATGAGAATATTATTTAAATCAAGAAAAAAAGCACAAAAGTTTGTCTCATAAAAGAAATGAATGCATTTTGTCAGTGTTAGAACTGGCATGAGAAGCACCTCGTGTGAAACAATCGAAAAAATGTGCCTATTTATGACAAGATTTTTAACAACATTTTTTATTTTTGAGTATGAAGACTGCATTGGAAATTCAGGGTGAAGATTATTAGAAAGCTATCATTTAAAGTGGCAAGTGTAAAGAAAAATTTGGATTTAAGTGAGTGTATGCAAAGGAAAGGCAGGCAGATGGAAAGAACCAGAGACATCTGAGAAGGAGGTACAACTAAATCTTAATCTTAACAGTGATGAACAAATAAAGTTGAAGCAAGAGATGAAAGATCTAAGAGGAAAAGAAAATCACTCCCTTAACAAGCCAATTGCAGTCTTTCCTACTTTTCCTTAATTGTTACTGTATAAGTGCAGCTGACTGAAGAACGCTTTTGTTAGTGAATTTTAACTCCAAAGAAGGCAAACTACTTTCTCACTTAACACATGAACTACTTTTATAACACTTTGTGCTGGAAAAATTTCATGTTATTGGGTAGGAGTTTGTGTCTTGGAAGGATAGATCTGTTAGGGAGGTTCAACTAGATGGTCTCAGGAGGTCCCTTGAAACCTCAATGATTCTGCACTTCTGTCCTACCTTTTAAAAAAATTAACTTTGTCAAAGTAGGAACAGAAGCATTTCTTATTCACATAACAGCCTATTAAAAGTAAGCTACACTGTTGAATTAACAAAATACTGGAGTTCCCAGGGCTGCTTTCATTCTGTTTCTCATCAGAAATCAAGTATATGACAAAATATTTTTGAAGACAACATAGAAAAAAAGACATTATTTAACATACGTTATGATGAAGTACAATAATTATCTGCCAAGCAATAGATCACATGGCTGCATTTGTTTGAGAAGACCTGGCAAATACAGTAAATGCAAACAAGCATGAAATACAATAATTGGTTAATGTGGAACAATATCTTTGAATTTCACCAGATGCAGTGAAAAAAAATTTTTTGTTGTCCTTCCTGTTTCACAAATGAGATGCTATTGACCTTTATGTATTCTTTAACAATTTTAATTACAATGTAAAATATAGTATCTCATTCAAATTTCATTAAATTTTGATCCTAAAAGTAATGATTTTCTTCAAGAAAACAAACATATCTGAACAAAAATCACCAGTTTCAATTATGTAAGAAATTCCTTCAGAAGTTCTCATCTAATTATAGAATTACAGTATAAGAAAAATCTCAAAATACTAAGATATTTCCTGTATTATTTATGCACATCTATACAGAAAGTCTTCTTACATCAAAATTTGTAAATTTTTAATTGTTTTTCAGGAGACATAACAACTAGTTTCCAACACAGGCCAAAGAAGACTGAATTCAGATTCCAAGAAAGGATTATATTTCTTACACAATATCTTGTGCTATCTATATACACTCGGAGTGATTTATTTAATGTAACATATAGGGGTATAAAAATTATGCAAAAGTTTATGTTGGAATTATATAAATATCTGTAGTTGTGACTATTCAGATCATAGCGTTTTGGTGTGTGCTTGATGTATTACAAGTAACTTTCAAAACTTTCTGTGGGATATTTCTGAATGTATGTAGCTATAAACTGAGTAACAGAATAAAGCACAGATCTTTCCAAAACAATGTAAAAGCCAGATTCAAATTTTAAAAGAAAGCCATTTTTTATGTCAGTTAAAAAAAGCATCTAAAAATAGCTGACCAAAGTTTTCATGTTATTTCTGTAACATCAAAGGATTACTTCCAAATTTTTAAAGCAATTGTGAAGTGGGTACAGAGTGAATATACATAAACTAGTTTTGCTGCTACTGGGATTCTCAAATGAGATTGTCTCTCCCTCTGACACTAAATAGACAATGTAGTGATTAGTATGTAGTGATTAGTCACACTGCAATCATTAAGGGTAGAAAAGGGGGAAATACTGTACCCATAATACAGATAAGGGGAGGAACTAGTGGTCCACCCCATCCAAGCTGAAGAAAGGTTATCCTATATGAAATAGAAATATATAGCCTGTTATTAGTTGTGAATCTGTAATGACAGACACTTGATGTTATGTTTTATAATTCAATCATATGAATATTTCCTACTAATGAAGTTTGGAATACTCATTATTGCTTTCCTGGTAAAGGAATTTAAGGAATAGCCTTTGAATTTTAGAGGACATCAAATACTCTAATTTAGTTTTACAAGTCATGAAATTGGACTGGAAATTTGAAATACAGTAAATGTTTAAAGCCATCAGCCAGAAATATGCATAAGGCATGCAAAACTGAAAGTGCAAGTGTATTTCAGATTGTTTGCTGCCTTCTACTATTTCTCTAATAAATAAATCAAGCACGGCATGACATGCTTTATTTTGTGAAATTAGGCATAAATGCATGCTTCATTGTCACTTAATTCTCTAACTCAGCAAAGCAATGTATACTTAGTATTCTACATTTACAGGTAGCATACCAATTCAGAACTAGCGCAAAAGCATTATATTGCAAGTACTAAAAAGCTAAACAAAAAGCAATGGGTATATTCAGATCTCAGATTGCAGATACCTCTGCTTAGAACGTACACTAATTGAGATGAGAATATAAACCCTAAGACAGAAATTTAAATCAAATTAAAGCAATTCTTTACTTTCCTTCCAGCATCTGGGTGGAGTTGGTTTTGAGGTTCACTATAGAAAGTATTAAAATTTCTCAGAATTCTGTATACTAGCAGATATTTTAAAAGCCTTTAATATGTCAAAATTAAATTCTGTACTCAAAGCATGCACAAACTATGGGCCATTTGTACCCTATGTTGGTGCAAGTGATTTATATATCTTATATTCACTTTGGAAAGAGAATTTATCCCATCTATGAAACAGTTGTAACTACAGAGTAAAACTGTAGACTTGTAAGAATATAACTTAAAAAGTGAAGTATGTTTCATGTTTAGGGATAACAGAATGGTTATCAGTATTTACTATGCAATATGCTGTACTCTTCCAATTCACCAGAATGCTAAACTTATTTAAGAAAAAGGTTGATTAAAAGTAGCTGAGAATTTAACAGATTGTTTTACAAAATGTATATGATCTCTCATACTTTCAAGGCAAAATTTGAACATGGGAGTAAACACTAAAATGATAAATACATGCTGAATAAAAACTCAGCTTGTTTTGTCACAGCTCAGCGTAGGCATAGGTAATATAAGAAAGAAAAGAGGGTTGATTTATTTTTACTTTTTACTGGCAGGTAAAAGAATCTGGTTTTATGGATTTTTATGAAATGAGTTCAGTTTCTGAGAAGACTCTAATTTGACTATAATCTTATCATGAGCTGGTCAGTTATTTATTATTTGAATCTTTTTACTGTTCGTGAGTCATTCATAAAGTAATATTACTAACTGGCAATGAGCTGTTGTGAGTACTTGCCAAGTGCTTTGGAAAAACACTTTTTCAGAAGTGCATGTAACTAATAGTAAAGATAAGGCCTATACAGTTGGCCAGTAAAATTTTCTAAGTGACTGGAATCAGGCACTTCATTGATTAACATTAATATTGGAGAACAGAGCTGAAATCGTTTTTGCTTTTCCAGGCTTGTCTGTGATTCCTACACAGTAAGTTGCTTATGAATTATTCATGTTGTATATCTGAATTTCTACCATATGATTGGGCTTCTGGCATAATTTCATAGTTATTTATTAAGAAATAAGGGAAAGCAGTAAATAGATTTTAAACTACAGGAACTTTTCTTTGAGCATAAATATTCTAAATCTTTTAAGTGGAAAATTTACTAAGGCAATCATGTAAGGATACAGAAAAATGGAATAAAACATTCGGCAGTCAATTTTGACATTATCTTTCTGTAAATTATATATATTTTTTTTTTTCTCAGTGTTATCTAAAAAGCATTTCTTGTCCCTGTGTCTGGGACTCCAGTGTGGTCTGAGAGCCCTTCTGCAACTGAGCAGAACATTACTAAAAAAGGAGACCTGACAGCAATTTCCTGACATTCCTTTTCACAGAACCACATTCACCTGAATGCTCATGAACAGTAAGTATAAAGAAAAACTGGCTAAATCAGGTAGTCATTCTAAAATTAAATGAAAATTTGTACGTACTGTAGTACTTGACCAGCTCTTACCCTGCTGAATATCAATTCATGAATTTCAAATTATGAGAAACTTATTAAAAGTCAATTTGCTATATGAAATTGAAATTTATTATCCAGTAATAATTTTATTAATATCTAGTAATAATTAGCAATATTTTTTCTGATGCATTCTGAAGTAGAGATATACAGCCTGATGAATACTATTTAAGGCCTCAATTTCACTTGATTAGGCTTAGATTTGTATCTAAATATTGTTCAGATGATATATTCCAGGCTATTCCACTGGTATACAATTGATTTGAAATTCATCAGCGCATTGTTTCCTCTTATATTTCCATGAAGTAGCAAAAAGCATTCTCTTGAAACATATTTCAATAACATGCATATAGAGTTAGTTTGTATTCAGTGGCTTTAAGGAACAGAAGGTATAAATAAATGAAAAAATAAGTTAAAATGCTTTCTTGAGTGAAATGAATAATAAGCAGGGCCGCTAAGTTACTCAGAATAAGTAAGAATAACCTTATATACATTGTATTGAATATTAAATGGAGATCTGTTGAAATAAGAAAAGCATTTACCTTACAAAATGAAGAATTTAATAGAGAAATTGAATAAATCTGTTTTTAAAGTCAGCCAAACTCAGAAATAGATTTTAAACCACTAAGAAGCATGAATATATCTCTGGTACCATCTGGTAAAATTCAGCTGGGTTTGACCCAGGGTGGTTCTCAAATGCAAAGAAAAATGAAGGATTTCCACTGGTAACAGAAAATATCTTTATTAACTAATGCTAAATTAGATTCCTATATCAATATTGTGATATGTTTATCAGTAAAATATTACTAAAATCTTGTTACATTTTATTCATTATTAAGAGTCTGTTAAGAGAGTTCATAGTTGGTAATTTCAGTGCCTGAGATTGGCTAGAACACTCCTGAGATTGGCTAGAAAGTAAAGTAACCTTAATGAATATAACTTCTATGTGATACTGCAAATGGATTTAGGTGAATTGATGAAGCTTTTTGCTTATCTGTTAGTAAAAGATATGCAATAGATAAAAAGATAGTGCAGCCTTTCTGCATGGACTTGTCATTCCTTATTCTGCATGCATGTATTCTTTCTATGCATGCATAGTTTCAGATTCTTTCATGTTGTCTTACCCTCATGCCTTCAAATCGTGACAAAGCTCTTAGAGGTCTCAAAGCTCTTAGTGTCCTAAGGGACTTAATGGCACCAAGTTCAGAGTAACCCAATGCATTTGCTGTTAAGCTAACCAAAGAGACCTATATGAAAACAGGAAAGTAAAAATTATTATACTGTACATACTACTTTACATACCATAGATGTGAGATATAAACTTCTTTAGAAGAATCTAATTTTGGAGCACTTTCTTCAGGAATAGGAAGTCTTTTAAATAAAAAAAAAAAAAGTAATATGAAAGAAGAGCAGGAAGGTAAACAAGCAAACAAAAATGTCACAAGGTAACAATATGTAAAAATTAATACTTCTGGGGTTTTTTGTTTTGCTAGTGATTTGAGGGCATTTAAAAACACAGAAAACAAAATAAATTAATCTCTCCTTTTTACTAATTTAGGGATTGCTCTCACTTTTTCTTTGTTTTACAATGCTGTTGGGATCAGTAATTATAGCTGGTAATGAGCATTTGATTGACCACAACTGAAATGGAAATGATTGAAGCCTGTTCTGAATTAACAGATGGGTTGCAGAGCAACATTGCTCCTTTGGAAATTGGTAGAAAGGACTAATTTGTCTATATTAGGTTACCCTAATGCTTTTACCTGACTGCTGAGTTTATATGCTTTACAGGCTGACATTAACCTTGGTTATGCTGTTTCTTAAAGACTTCACAAGAACAGTTACACAGGTGGCAGAACTCCACAGGTCTTTATATATTTTATGTCCCCACATTACTTTAGTGCAAATACCATATTCTCTACATTTGCATAGACACTATGGTTGTACAGCAAGTAATTAAAAAAAAATCAGATTAAAAAAATACAAAAGTCACATCTAGGAAATATACTACATACATCGACAATCAGGAAGTCCAGCCAGCACCAGGCATTAGTAAAGTATGTTTGATAACCATAGGCCACCCACTTCAGCAGCATCTCCAGAATGAAGATGTAGGTAAACACCTTGTCAGCATATTCCAGCATGGTCTTGATAGTTTTACGCTGTTCAATATATATGTCTTCAAAAGCCTGTAAATAAAAACATTCAAAGATATTTGTTATTCCCTTTTTCTACTGCACATACTTCAGGTTGCAGCAAAAAAACAAACAAACAAACAAACACACAATCAAAACCCCAAAAACAACAACAACAAAAGAATCAGTCTTTCTTCAAGAAAAAGCATGAGTGTCACTTTTGTCTGATGGGTTTTTTCTCTGCTAACTCAGTATATACCTATTTTTCCCTGAAAGAGCTATGTTTTCCAGCTTGCAGGAGGAAGAAGCGGATATTGCAGAGCAACAACTACTCTCATCAGATATTTTTATTTATTTAATTATTGCTGATTACGAATTATTTTTCTCAAGATCATTTTCAGTACTTACAAACAGCACTGATTCTGCAGAGTGGTGTGCCTAACCTGAATTCTACAGAGATCATTTGGTTTGTATATAGGTAAATCTCATTTAAAAATCCAGGGCCATAGCTTTAAAATTTTCAGGACAATGTAAATGTAAATACAATTGACCATTCATTTTTTAAGTCCGGCTGCTTTTTGGAAATTTTAAGATATAAATCATAAAAGAGTACTTTCTTTCTTTAAAAAATATTTATTTATCTAACTCAACTACTCGCTTCACTGTATTATCCACATTTCATGAGATACATAAAATTTCTGAGCCCCTTGCAATGTTATTTACCCTTTCTGTGTGATTTCAATTTTGTACATTTGAAAAAACATATAGCTTCTGTGTTTCAGAAATTCTTCCTGTCCTCCAAGAAATTTTTCCTTTAATTTCTTGTAAATTTTAATTATGCTATTATTTCTTATGGAGAATGATAGATTTTATAGGATTGAAAGAACTGGAATGGTCTGCTTTCTTGCAAAGATTTGTATATATGTTGTTCCTAACATTTTTTTTTACGCAGCCTGCTTTTGAATCACTTTAGATCTGTCAGTTCAAATAATTAGTGCTTGCCTATCAGTCAACAAATTAACATTTGTGTATCAGTAATTTTGGATACTTAGTTCAGGCACTATAGTACTTGACACTCCTAGTAATCACCAACAACTTTAGCTCACAAAACTGGGAAGAGCCCACACAGAGGCTAAGCTAGCAGTACTCCTGGCAGCTACACGTGTGTCTGCCCCCTCCCTAAGTGCCCCTAGGGCAAGGGTTTGCAGGCAGCCTGCAATGCCCCTGTGTCTGCCAGATTTCCTGGCTGTAAGGACAGTGAGAATTGTCTGGAATGTGGCCTTGGGGTTAACATTGGGATACAATACTTGCAGGTCCAAACAGATCTTTTCACTACCACAAAGAAGAATGAAGGCAGAGCAGGGTCTCACATCTCCAGAGGCTTGGTCTAATTAATCCCTGGTCTCTGCAACATTTTCACAAAATAAATATTCTGTGGATGACACACACCTTAGGCTCACAAGCATAAGATGTGAATACCCTGGATCTCATCTCAACATTCTTTTAAGTACAATGATGGAAATTCACCTGTATCAGATCTCTTGCCAGTACTTTTCTCTCATTTAAATTGTTGTCACTAAAGGTTTTCTCCACTTGGTAGCATCAATCAAAATTCAATAGTGTAGATATGAGTCTTTTGTTATTTCAAGGGCTTTAGATCACAAGGAAGGTGTCACATGGCTTTGAGTAAAAGTTGCTTATTTGATGATTGTGTTGATATTAGACCAAACAAAAGCAGACTGATTCTTAAAGATGTAACCAAAACTAATGATGTATAAAATCATGAACTGCTAACCACTAAGGTATTTTAAAGTGTTGGGAATTGTCTAAAGAGTTTGGAATAGAATTTTGCAGCACAAATTTTATGATGTAGTAACTTGAGTAATTTATCAAATGATAATTGCTAGATATACTCTACATTATCTCAGGTCAAGTAGTTTGATTAAGAAACTTCAGCTTGGTATGTATCCAGGCTCACATTTATTTTACAGTTCATCTCCAATTTCCTTATTCTTTATCATTATTTGCATTGTGAAATAACAAATTGTTGATAGGTTGTTTTTCCTTCTTTTATGATTACAGATTTATACTATGGTTGGATTTTTTTATTTTTTATTTTATTCTGCCCTCACATACTTATTAAACTTAAAGCAAATTAATGTTTTTACAGATATACCTTTAGTCTAGGTGAGTATGAGTCAGTAGAAGCTGAATTGGAAGCGTAAATAATAAACTCCTATTCTTGGAACAGAATAATTATAAACACACAGTCTTAATCTTAGTGTTCTAGAACATAATATTTATAAGCCGGCTCTGGCTCTTGCAAGGTATTGTGAGCTGTTTATGCCATTACAGTTATTTCCAAACTCTTCTTTTTTCATTAGTGACAGTACTTTCCGCTGAGTTGAATCAGTAACTAGGGAGCAAACTAAAAAAACAAAGTTAAATATATTATCTTCTTCACATGTTGTCCCTCTCCCTGCTTCAGGTATATCACCATCACTTTCAGCAACAGAGCTAAGCTCTCTCTAACCAATTATGTCTATACTTTTTTCAACGAATTGTTGAGAAGAGACTTTTTTTCTACCATTCCTTCAAAAGCCTGACTAAAGTTCAGCTCTGTCACTTAAAGACATGGAATTGTGTGGTTTTTCTGGTGGAGAAAAATAAGTTCAAACAATATCTGATGAGCCAACCTCTAAGAGCATCACTGACAGCATTATGACTGTTCATGTTTTACTTACCAGAGCTCCACTACTGAGGAGAATCATAAATACAATGAAGGTCTCAAACCAGTTGTGTTCAACAATCCTGAAGCAGGTTTTCCTAAGGTTCCACCACCGCTTTCCTCTCCCTTCTTCTATACTTACTTGACAGCACTTGAACCTTCGTACGCAGCCTTTACAAGAGTGTATATATTAAGGGGGGGAAAAAACGAAATAGATTTTGTTGGATTGCATTAATTTTTGTTATGCATTCTGTTAATGATACAATGCTACCTTTCCAGAAGCTGTGCTATTTAGTAAAAACCCCAAAGATTTTCACATAGATGACTTCCTTTTTCTCCAAAGAAAAAAAATACCCACCCTCCCCTCCAAAAAAAAAAAACAACCCAAAAAACCCCAACATCCAAACCAAAACCCTCCAAATCTCAGAACACTGAGAAAATTAGAGTTTACAACTATATGAAAAAGTGAGAAGAAAGTGTTTCTCTTTTATCAAGAACTAAGTGCTCAGTACAGAGCACGCAAAAAGGTAAAAATCTATGGAACATAAAGCCAAACTACAAAATACCAAGTATCAGTAAAAATATACGAACTCATCCAAATGTATACTAGGTTTATATTGTAAGTCTCTAAGTCCTGAGCTTTTCAGTACCAGCAAATTCTCTAATTTGTGCCCTTAATTTGTTTATGCTTTTATGATTTAACTCCTGACTTGATTTTTGACCGTAACATTTATTTTCCAAATGCTAAATCTAACTTCTGCTTACAGATACCAAAAATAGCATTTGTATCCTTACATAACTTTTTATACCCATTCCTTTCCCCACCTCCTTCACATGCATACATCCATAAAGTTTCTCACAAGAAAATGCCTTTGTAAATTAAGTTTATGACCAGATTGATGGTTTATTTATTTTTGTAAAAGGGCCAATAGAAGGCATCATTAAACATGAATGAGTCCACCAGTTGAGACTGCTCTTGCTCCAGGTGGCACACAAAGTCTCTGCCTTCTCTTTTTGCCAACTTGTAGGAGGTTCATTTAGCATTTTGCACAAGACCATGCAGGTGCAGTTTTTATTTGCCACTCAGCAGCTTTTTCAGTAATGTATGCTTTATAAAGCACTTTGATAGATAACTATGAAGAATGGTATATAGAGAGACTGTAACTAAACTCAGAAAGTATAGTAGTTCATACTAAAATAAATCTTTCACTAATATATTTATCTTATTTAAAAAATAATGATAAATTTCTGATAAAACCTTTTCTTAATAATTTATGTGATATATAATATAATTGTGATACCATTATCTATGTAGTAAATTATGGTCTAAAAGTACTACTGCTGCTAATCATAGTTTAAACAGTAACAGAAGAATAACTCAGTACATAAATATTAATACTTAGCTTAAATAGATAATTATTCCATATTTCATTAATAAGTATTATTAGCATTTTTGTTCCAAACACCTTCTGTGAAGCAGGCCTCTGGCTCCTGCGCTTCTTCAGGTTCAGCTTCTGGTTGCTCTTCTGCAGGAAGTCCGATATCAACTGTGCTGCCTTCAGAAGAACTAGATGAATTTAACTTCTGTTAAAAAAACAAAAGATAAAAAAGAAAAAAAAAAAAAAAAGCATGACAATTGCGCAATAAATATTTTTAAGGCAAATATTTGTTGTTTTCAGAGTAAGCGAATAATTCTGCCACATTTTTGAAGGGTCTAGTATTCAACATAAGTAATTTGCTGATAATTAGATGTGAAATTTGTACCATCTTTGGTTTTGCTTCTGAATTGTATGAATCCATTAAATAAAAGGTGTCTTAATAGATAAGGCTTTAAAAAATATTCTTAAACCAAAAAATATGAATGATAATGCTAAGCCTGCAAAGATCTATGACCACAACTAGCCATATTAATATATTAACATATTTTGGCTAACATTTATCAGGGAAAGAAATATTAATGCTTCAGATATTATTTGGGAAATGGGAACAACACTATCTCTGAAATAGGTTGCCATGGGGAGAGGCTGTTTTGTACAGGTTTCCTTTCTCAAGAGGATCTAAAGATTGCACTTTGGGGTTTTGTCGAGAACACTAGAGGGCTTATGCACACTGACCTCACAGCAATGCAGAATTCAGCTAGCCTAAAATCAGGTATCCTATGTACTGTTAACAATACAACAGAGGCAGAGGAAGCTGAGCTATCCCACAAAGAAACTGAACTGCTACCAGAATGGAAGTTAGTTAGTTTAAGGTTGAGGTTCCCAAAGTCAGAAAACTAATTTTGGTAAGGGTCTGGAAAGGTAATTTTCTGATTTGAATAAAATGTCAACAAACTAAGTCACTAAAGGTATAGTTGGTTTGCAATTATGTTATCAAATAAAGTTAAATCATTTTGCCAAAGCAGCCACAGACTGAAGGTCATATAAGGGAAGATTTATAGCCTTAATATATTTTTTCTAAACAACACACAGCTCTCAGCAAGGATATCTATAGCCTGCTTTGGCTATATATTTTCACAACTAAGTGAATTTCAATTATATGGAAGAGTCGATGGATCAGACTTCTTTTTTTGAGAATCTAAGTCTGGAAGATCTGACAGTTTTAAAATCTAAAAGAATTCCAGTGTCCAAAGGAGTGGCAAAGAGATGAATGACACTCTTAATGGGACCCGTGTTACAGGAGGCAAATAAAAGTTTCTGGAATAAGACTGTAGCTAAGGCACTATCCTGCTCTATCAGTTGTTACAGCTACCATATGGACCACAAAGCAGTCCTTATGGGTTAGTTCTGTTTCCCATTGCCTGGCCTCTCCTCTTGGAGACTTAATTTTAAACCCTTACTCACACTTTTGTTCATCAAGAATTAACCCCTCCTTTCTACACTCATTTATGTACGAAAGAAGTGTTAAAATAACAAATGATCAAGAATTGCATGCACTGGGAGATGAAAAAAAAAAAGAAAAATACTTAAAGATCAGAGAGAAATGCACAAAATATCTCAATACCTCTTTACTTTCTTCCAGGTCTGATTCACTACTAAATTCCTCTGTGTTTAGATTTTCAAAGTCAGATTCACCCACAGCAATGGGCACTGTCACAGTGAGACTTGGGTTGTTTATGAATGACATGTAATCACTTTCATCAATTATGTATTTTTCCACACTGCTACCTGTGCCTATACCACTAGTTGTTCCATTCACATCTTTAATATAGTCATGGTCCTTGCTTAGTTCCACAGTTGTGTGGTTAGAAATACAGCTATTTTTGTTATTCAAATCTTCAAGTGGTTTGATTTCATCTAAAGCTTTTTGTTTTTTAACAAAAGCTTTTTGAATGAATTCACGTGCTTTTCTTTTCACATAATCTATGCCCTTCTGCATTCTTGCTACAGCAATTTGGAGATTATTCATTTCATTGTCATCATCTGTCACAGCAAGGTTGTCTGCACTAAATGAGCTCAAGAGCAAGGCCAAAAATAGGTTCAGTACCTGCAGAAAGATAAAAAACAAGGATGTTCTAGACTTTATCCCAACAAAGAACATTTATTTTATTAAAAATTGTGATTTTAGTGATGTCAAAGACTGAAATCCCAATAATTCACCATAACCAGAGAAAACTATCCTAAAATTTTTTTGTTTTCTTCATAAAAAATTGAGCTTTTAAAATTTTGCTTAGATCCTCTTCACTATTCAAAAATATTCCTACAACTGACAAATATCTGTAAACGTGTCTTTAAATCCCCACGGTATATAAATATTTTGGTGCCAAATCTTATAATCTAAAAATGGAGATAACAGTTTTACTATTCAGCATGATTAAAAAATTTAATTTATCCTATTACACAGCAGAAATTAGATTATTTAGGTGACTAATCATATGGGATAAATAATAAAAAATCCACAGCAAATGGTTTATAAAAAGCCCATAAACTGAAAGTATTTGAAGCACAAAATATTTACAAAAAGCCAAATGACAAATTAAGAATGTAACTAAGTGCTCACTCTAACATTCTTAGGATTTTGATATTGCAGAATACTTTGTTCTCAATCCAAAATAGCTCTTAAGTTTAACTTTCAGCATCACTTGAAACCACCTGCTTAATTGCTTTGTTGAAGTAAAGCCAGGGTGCTTAGTTCCCTTCAGGACTGACCCCACTCTACTGCCAAAAAATTTTTTGCTAATGCTTTGATTACATACCACAAGGTTTCCAATCACCATGACCATCATGAAGACAGTAAGGCACATAGCTTGGCCTGCAACCTCCATGCAGTCCCACATTGTTTCTATCCATTCTCCACACAGCACTCGGAATACAATCACGAAAGAGTGGAAAAAATCATG
>JANHGB010029557.1:0-33779 GCA_026283785.1 Coracopsis vasa
AAGGAGCCAAAGTAATGGTGTTTGCTCCGATGAGGAGAGGACTGGCAGCAAAGGAGGATCAGCAGCATGGTTTTCTCTGTAACAACAGATAAATCAGCAAATCCCTTTCAAACTCTCTTATTTTATTTCTGATTTTGAGGATGCTTTGTTCATATTGCCTATCTCTGGGATTTTACTTGCCATATTTTCCAGGCAATGTTCTCAGAAAGAACAGGAGTAGGAATGAATCCTCCAACACAAAGAAATGGACTGGCCCTTTTTTCCTTTAAACTAGCCCCAAAAGGGAAGAAAATAAATTGCAAACCCCTTATTAAAGAGGGAGGTGGCATACATACACATCAGTGCAAGGAGCTGGCGTCATATATGCTGGATAAGCTTGCAGAACCTTCTTTAGCAGATTAAGTGGTGAGAGCTACTGTTGGCCCTTCCTTTTCAGAGTCCACTCTCATATTTAAGGTAGAGCTCAAGGAGGCAAGCTGCAGTGGTCATGTATCTGTCTAGCTTTGCTCTCCAGCAAATCTGACAATGTTTGTTTAATTCACCAGAAGACTTTAAATAAAAGCTCTTGTCTGAACACATTGGCTTTCCGAACAGAGTGTTTCTTCTGGGTTTTCAGATCCACCTCTCTTTGCCACCGCTCCTGGGTCATGCTTTATATCCTCTAACCATAGCCTCTGACCTGCAGCTTGTCTGTTGCTATAAACATGACCCAGTCTGTTGTTATTAGGAAGTGCTCCACAGTGAAACAGAGATGCAAAGCTGAGCTAAGTGCTGCCGTCTAGCAGAATACAAAATAGTTGCACTGGGGAGGGAGGATGTGCTCTTCATCCCTCGGAGTAACGGCTGGAGCATTCCTAGCAAGAGGCTGTCACGAGTGGCACACTGGGAGGGACTCTGGGCTGTCCAGCCTGAGTCCTGTATAAAAGGTTTATTTTTGTTTGGAATATGGGCCAGACTCCAGTGATTATCCCTTGCAGATACTGTCTCATGACTGCATTTACTTACGTTATGTTGAGTTTGTCTGACCCTGCTGACTGATTTCACATCTTGGTGGGCAGTGTATTATCCAATAAACATTTACAGGGCAGCAGTAAACAAGGCAGGTGCGCAAATGGCCCAGAACTGTCCCTAGTTCCAAGCACTGGGATGTAATTAACTAATTCTCATGCTTGTTGTCGTCATAGTCTGAATCTCTGCCAGATATTTTGTTGAAGGAATTCGATTCCTTGTGGAATTATGCAAAATGTGCTCTTCAGTTCCATGTTGCAGTAACCTGTAGGACAGCCACTGCTCCGTGTGGGTTCTACTGACCTCCATGGAGTTAGGGGCAGGCACGCATTCCTGACACTTTACCCTGCATCAGTTGCTTTCTTCCTGGCCAGTGGAAAGACGACACCATAAGATCAGTCAGCAACACATGAGTTAAGATGTAGTGAGGTCAAGATGTAGTGAGTCATTTGGAAAACGACAGTAAAGTAAACTGCAGGTTAACTCAAACCTGGTAGGAGGAACTGGTTTTCACAAACCTCAGCAGTGTTTAAGTTACAAAACTTAAAGGTATCACTGCATTTGAGAGCTTAACAGAATTAAAAAAATACAGAATGTAGATTAACAAAAGCTCATTGAATTGCCATACTGGATCAGACCTGAGGGTCCTTCAGGTTAGAGTAAGTTTTAACAGTGTCTAGTGCTAGATACCCCAGAGGAAGCTGCAGGAAATGATGTGGTTCTTAATAGTTTTAACATTTATTTCAGGAACTCAAACTAAGGTTTAATAATGCATATGTGGAATGTACATACTTACGTATGGACATGGCTGTTTATCCAGGGAAAGCTATTCATACCTTAAAAAGCAATTGCTCGGACTGTTGGAGATGATGTTAGATAGTCACCTGGGTCTGACCTCAGAATACAAATGCAACCTTCAATTTACTACAGAGGCAGCATTCAGTAGACGTAAGGAGACATTATAACCTCTGATACATACCATGAGTAAAACCTTTACTGGAATATTGCCCTGATTTGTAGCAGCCATGCTTTCTAAACAAGGATGCTGACATATTACACTTGAGACCAAAAGCTGTAAGAATTCAGTCAGTCTGGAAAAAAAAACTTGCCTACTATAAAACTCTCAAAACTAAATAACATTGATCATTTTTATTGCTCAAACTATAGGTTAGGTGTTGACTTGTTCATGGTCATTAAGTATCTATATGAAGAGTAGGCTAGCCATAGTAAAGAACATTTTAGTCTTGGAGTGTAAATACGTAGAGGATTCACTGACTTGAAGTAAAAGGAGATAAAAATCAGACTGTAGCTATAAGGCAATAGGGAGCTTTGTGGGTTTGGAGTGGTTTTTGGTTCCTTTTACAACAGTCAGTTGTTGTTATACCGAAGTGATATGGCTGCTTTGCAAACAGCATATTTCTTTTTCTCATGGATATATTTTAGCTCAGCCAGCGGGCTTTCTGCAGATGCCACTGAGATTTGATAAGCTGCTGGGCTTCTTCATGCTTCTGGTTAGTCTACATAACCAGAATGGTTTCTGTGCTTCCCAAATTAAGGAATTCTCTCAGTTTTTGCTAGCATTAAGCATCACAGATATGGATATTCTGGCATATAAATAAACCTTACTAAATTTCAGCCGTGGCAGTCAAGTCCTAACTGAAGGAGAGATGGATGATGCACGTCTGCTTGGTGGTTTGAACCCAGGAAGTCTTACCTGTTACTAGTGTTCCACACAGTTTTCTCTGGAGAACTGCTGCTAGCATCTCTTGTTGACAGTATTCTAAGTTACAGGAGTAGTGGCCTGATCCAATGTGGTAATGCTTATATTCATCCAACTGATTGTGTTCAGAATAACTGTTAAAACTGCTAACCTGTTCATAAACCAACAGTCACTTCCTCTGTCATGCGTTTGCCTTTCCTGCAGGAGCAGGTGGAGTATCACTGCTAAAACACTCCTGGTCCTAGATAGAGAACCCAGCAATGTAAGTCACTGCCCCAGGAGCCAAATTCTTTGTTATGTGGTTGTAAAAACTTAGCTTCAACAAACATGATCTTATGGCCTGCTTCTCCCTGCTGAAGTGGCTCCCCTCTTCCTCTAACAAGGGTCTCTATCTTCACACCTGCTCCCAGCGCTCTTGGAGACCGTAGTAACTTTGTCCACTGGGAATGGATTGTACTTTTCCTGGGGAAGACAGCAAGACTAAATTATTCAAGCAGTAGCTAACACTGCAACAGATTTTCTTTTAATTTTATTTTACTTTTTAGTAATAGCATGCAGAATTTTGGCAAGATCTGCTGGGCTTTTTTTGTGTGTGCGTGCCTTACAATAGATGGGTGTCTGAGGGTGGCAGGCTCTTGGCAGCTTTTCACATTCCATCTGATGAGTAAAAAATGATAATCAAAAGAAGAGGTAGTTTTCCATACCTTCTTTTTCCTTAATGCTACTGGTAAGTCATACACATCAGATCCATGAACATCACAGATGGTGGGGCTAATGCTTTCTAAAGCCTTGAGCAAGTTTGTGCATAGCTATTCAGAGGACAAAGCAGGAGGAAATTCCTTAGTATGGAAGCACACGCTGAACAGCACATGGGTGGGGGGCATCCCCTCTCTTCCTTCCTCATCCTTCCCCAACCCCTGTCCCCAAAGCGAGCTGCATAGTCTTATGCTAGCAAATGCTCTGGTAAGAGTGGCTCTTTGGGAACCCCAGGCTCTGGTTTAACCGTCTTCCTGCTTGAAGTTCTGAGAGAAAGAAAACTATGGCTTAAAGCAGAAAAAGCACTATCCCATGGAAACCCTTCCAGTTGCTCCTCTCTGCTATGGAATAGGTCGTTACTACCAGGGATTCCCACTGCACCTTTCAATTCTCGGACCTTGGACCAGTCACCTAACCTTTTTAGCTCATTATCTCTGCTTGTGAAAGCAATGCATTGTGGGTATTTTTGGTTTTTTCTTTTTAATTACATTTCTCTGTGTTTACTTTGATCAGAATTGATTGACTTGTTTTCCTGAGGTGTTGCATCGGTTCTTTAAGATGCTGAATAATAATACTTTGCATGCTTGTGTGATCAGCCAGATCTTATCGCATGTCTAATGTGCAGGGTAAAAGCAGGTGATGTATGGATGTCAGAAACAAAAGTCATGCAGCCCCGTGGAGCTCGAAATACATAATCATACACAACTCTCTGAAGCGTGCTTCTGACATAGGTGACTCCAGCCCGTGTGGGAAGCCTTCTGAGGGGCTCCTCGATTTCACAAGCCCATTTCGTGAAGCCAGTGTTTCCATGTATTTAGGGGGTAATTAAAATCATTACAGGAGAATAAGCAGAGTGGAGGTTTCTAAACCTTTGTTTCTCTTCTTCAGGACATCAGATCTTTTTGAGTCTATTTTTACCATACAAGATGGTGGTTTCCCTCCCTCTCTCCTTTGCATACTGTCTCCCCCTCTGCCCGCCCCTTCCCCCTTTGCATGCCATGGAAGATGACTTGGAGCCGTCTACGTGCGTGCGCACACACATTCTCTCGCTGATTTGCTCCTGCCAAAAGCCTAGGTTGTGGATTCATACATCACCTGCCTGTGTAAAACGCATGTGCATGCTGCCGTCCTCAATAACCGGAATGTGTTTTCTGTTCTTTTGTTTTTTGTTTTTTGTTTTTTTGTTTTTGTGTGGATTTTCTGCAGTGTGGTTTACCAGGACGGATTTTACGGTGCTGACCTCTATGTAAGTACACACACCGGAGCCTTCTTGTCCCCAACCCCTGACAAGCCAGCCTTTTTTTTTTTTCTTTTTTTCTTTTTTTTTTTTTCTTTTCTTTTGGTTTGTTGGTTTGGTTTGGTTTTTTTTTTAAATATCATTTACTTTAATTTTCTTCTTCCTTGTGGATATATATATTTATATATTTAGGAATGCAAGCATGCTTCTCTGTCACTGCGCTTGCCCCTGGGTGCAAGACCTAAGCCTTTGGGTTTCCTGATCATTGCCAGGGTCAGTCTACTGGGTGTCCTGTCCCTCACATGCACACTGGTACTAATCAACCTGAGAGATGATTAGCAAATTCAAATTTCTCTCAACACTTCTTTCGTTGACATAATTCGGATATAAAAATAACAGGACTGGTTTAGCCTCAGACCTTCCCTTTCCTTCTCCCCCTTCCACCCTCCCCTTTCTCTCCCCTCTTGGGACCCTTTCAGGTTTGATCTGTGCAGCCCACACTAAACTGAGCTAGCTCTGTGTTTGAAAATGTTCATGTGCCACTGGGATGTAGAGATTATCCCTTTGGGGAAGACACAGGGACTGATTAAAAATGGAGACCGAGATGCTGGAGTGAAAACTGACATCTCATTTTGCTGGTAGAAATGGTACCTAAATAGGCTAGGTTCTCTCGCCTCTTTGGGGAATTGTAAAGTACAAATATGTGGAGATGTTCGGTTAGAAGAATCAGCAGCCTCTTCCTGTCTGGGAATTAGCTCTGATATCACGGGAGACATTGTCCTGTCATTGTCTTTGTCCTACCCAGCCAGTCTGTACTGGAAATCTCCAGGGCATCTCTGTATACATAGGTGGGTCATACATGAGAGGGGTTCTGGCTGGCCAGTGGGAAAAGTGGTTTCCTCTCCAATGGAGAGCTATTGCAGAGCAGTTATGGTAGGAATATGCCTTTAAAAGCCAAAGTGTCCAGGTCCACTACTGCCATTGCAGCTTGTGGACTGCCTAGTTCTAGCAGAGTTGACTTTTGCGGTGTCATAGGTAATAACTCTTTGGAGCTGGGGGCAGTTCTGTAGCAGGTAGTGGCACAGTTGTCAGCATGGATTTCACATCCCTGCTTCTTTGAAGGTGCTACTCCTGACATATATAGAGAGGACTCTGGGGTTAGACTCAAGATAATGGATGGAATTAGCTCTTGGATTTTGTTGGCTTATATGGAGGGTCAAGTCTTGTAAAGTACTTTTCCCATCACAGTTACAGCAGTTGGAAGACGTGTGCTCTGAGCATAGAGGTACTGGGTCCATGTCTTCATTCTTACATATACTGTTATGTGTGCAGTCCTTTAAAAATTGATCTGCCCAGTCAAGTGTTCCTTTATAAAACTGTGTCAAGGACTACAGAGTGTGCTGGGTTTTCCCACTTCACTCCTAAAACACCAGCTTTACAGACCACTGACTTTGCTACAGCAAGTAAGCAAGCAAATGAGCAATGTTTAGTGCTTCTTCCTTCAGAGTATGGCATGTAAGAGGCTGTCACGTTGACAGGGAGGACCAGCCAGGCTTGCTTCCTATTTCTTTTGAGAAAGCTCCTTCAGAGCTTCCATGGCAGATGAGGAGAGGGTTATTTAACCTGTTTTAAGGACAAAGACTTCGTTAATGAAGGATCCTGGTAACCACTTGGTGCTGCAGTACAGTAGCATCACGTAACATAAAACCAAGCTCCCAAGTCTGGTTGGAACCGTTAGGTTGACTTCTGACAACTTTGATGTATTGGCTCTGGTCTCACTGTCAGAAAGCAGGATGATAGCAAAGGGGACTCACCAAGGTAGATGGTGGTGCTTTTTCTTATGTTATTGGTGCCCAGAGCTCACTGATGGACCTGAGGAAAAAGTTGCCATAATCCAGACATGAAGTTACCCTTCCAAACAATTTGCTTGGAACAGGTAGAAAGATTACAGTGTTGATGTCCCACACTGACTTGTCATGCTTCTCACTGCAGTGCTTCTGTCCTTTTGGTTGCTCTGAAAGGCTTGTCCAGATTGTGGAAGGGATGGCAGAGAGTACTTCAGTTAGGACTGAGGGGTAAAGTAAACTTGAGGTTTTCCCTCAGGCCCTTTGAGTCTGTAGGGTTGTATCAAGGATGGGTGGAAAGGAGCTGAGCTGGCAGGGAGAGGTTAATGGTAGGCAAGATGAAGGGGAAGTGTCCCAAGTTTGGGCTGCTTTTCTGCATACATGTTATGCACTGATTTCTCATTTTCCTCTTCCTCCTCTTCCTCACTCCTTTTTCTTTCCTGGGGCAACCATCCTGCTAGCCATTTCTTCTGTTGAAGAAGGCATTCCATCTGTTGTTGGATGCATCTCACTCTGGCAAGACACCTGAATTCATAAAGCAACCTGCCCCAGGATGCAGAGGGCTTCATTTCGGTCATAATAAAAGTTATTTCTTTTACAGTGGGGTCAATCTGGGTGGCGGGGGGGAAACCCAAACAAACCCACCTGTGCAACGACTGCTCTTGCCTGTGAAAAGCGTGCTTGCATCCACTGGAAAGAAAAGGCTGGTGAGCCCCGCCGCGGGCTGTTTGTATGATTGTTTCTTTCCACAGCTGTGTTTTTTTGAACTGCTCTTCCTGTGTTCTGTTATAGAATAGTCTTACAGGAACCAATCATTAGCGCTAAAATACCTCAGGTAGGAGTGCCAGTGTGACCTGCCAACCGATCAGATTGTGGATTGCAGTGGAAAAAACTGAATTATACTAACCATTCCAGCACCACATTAGAGATGGGAACAGAGGCTTTTATAGGGCAGCGCAGACTCACGTGTGAGCCAAGCCCCCGCTGTAGCAGGGCGGCGTGTGTCCAGATTTCACACCAAGTGGCATTTCATTCAAAAAACCAAAAAAAGTAAATTCAGTGGAAGGGTTAACAAGGTCATGCTTCTCCCATTACCATGTAGAAGCACCTGCTGCAATGGACACCGTTGTCCTGTCACCTCTTTTAATTCATTCATGCTCATTCCTGGTGCACGTATGCCACCCTTCTAATACAGAAATACTGGAAACGGTTCTAGCCCTTTCTGCTTCTTAACTTCTATTATAGGGCATTTGAGATACAACATAAAAAAGATACTAAAATTGGGCTCACTGCCTAATCCTGGCAGGTGGTCAGATGTATCTAATTAGTACTCATCTCTCCAGGGGTATGAGAATACTTGTGTCTTAGTGCATAAAGGCTCTTTGGAGTAAAGAGAGCCAGCAACACACTTCCCTCACCCATCTAAGGCAGCAAGGGAAAAAGAATAGGGAAGCTTATACCATAGGGTACACTAACATAGTAAGCTGTAGTTTTGGATTTTCTCATGTTCTCGTTGGATTGATCACCTAATGTGGACCTGAAGAGTGGAAGAGAAGATGGACTTACTCTGAGCTGAACTGTATAGTCTTAGAGTGCCCATTTATTTCCATTAACATGCTCAGTAATTGGGACGCTGCTTTAGTTGGGATTGCAGCTTCCTGTATATGTTGTTTTGCAGTGTTTGTGTTATTTCAGAGAATATATACCAATATTGAGAAAGCTATCATCTAATGATAAAGAAGGAATTTAAAAAACATGTTTTCTCACTTTGCTGATGAGCCAAGGACGATAACATCACAGAAGAGTCATATTAAATTTGGGCTTTAGTGAATACGTGAGCAAGTGCCATTTTTTGACACTTGAGATCTATAGGCTCAAGTGCTACACACTGACATGAGGAAAGGCGTTTAGCACGCAGGTCATACAGAGAAAGAGAACTTGAATTAAGATAAACAGCATTAGGGTTACGTTTGACTTTCTCATGTTCTCCCTGGGCAATCCAAGAGACTGTACCAGAAAGGACTGATCTCGATTTAGAAAGTCCTTTTGGTTGTTACTTACTGCCCAGTAAAAATGCATAAGCCGTTTCCTTAGTTCCCCTATTTCCTTGTCAAGGCAGTGATTAAACTATCCCTTTGATAGAAGTGTCTCTGACGTAACATCTTCAGGAGAAGCTCAGCCACACTTACTTCTTTTAAGATTAGGCTAAAGATTTCAAAAACTGAACCTAGATAGGTAAACATGGCCCCCTGGAATGACTTCACTTAAATAGATGGAGTGGGAGTTTGCATGGCTGTGCTGGGTGTCAGGGACCATGCTACTTAATGGTGCCTTCTGTTGCAGTTAGGTTGTGGCACTTGGAGGAGTGTGGTGCAGCTAGCAAGGAACTTTTAAAGACACTCTTCTTCTTTTATTGGGAAACACATGTTTGGTGAAGATGCTCTAATCCGTTACATATTTAATAGAGTACCCAAAGTGAGTGGCATTAGAAATCACTAGAGTTGGTAGGACCATGTAGGTGATGTTACAGATGAGCTCTGCATACCAATTAGAGTTGTGCGTGAACAGGAATAACAGGAGAAAATAACTGGTGCACTGGACAAGGCTTTAGACACATTGGTGGAATTATAGGTGGGTCCTGGTTTATGGAGAACGGGAGCATCAGCTGGGTAAGGCAACCAGCACAGTGACTCCTTTGCTGTGTACTGGTCCCAGAGCTCGGTGGAAGGGTTTACGAAATAAGTTACAGTCACAACTTTCCTTCTCCTTCCTTCAGCCTGTTCTGGTGTATTTGGACCTGCTGGTCATGCTAAATACATCCCAGTGCCAGAAATCCCCCAGCTGTCCACGCTCATTGCTCCTATGACAGGAACGTACCATGGCCATTATAATCCCCATTTTTGGTTTATGTGAAGTACACACAAGTAGAATTTGCAGACCACTTTGAACGGAGCAGGTCTGCCCATGCGTGTGTACCTCTATCCTGTGATTTTAATTTATTTCTTTTTGAATTAACAGTAGCTTCAGTTTTGCATCAGTGCATGGTTTAAAAGCAATACACATGTCAGCTATTCCTTAACTTCATTTCTCCAATGAATTATTTCTCCTGTTTTTTTTGTTTGTTGTGCAGTTGACTGAAGAAATGTTAACATCCCGCTCTAAATCTCTCAGTGGAGTCTCTGTTCCCTTCTCTGATATAACAGATGGGTTATTGCTTGTTATAATTATTAACATTGTGGTGTGGGACAGGGCTAGGGTGGGAGCCATTCTGGGGGGGTGAGGGTGGGAGGCTGCGGGAGTCGTTAAGGTTGGAATGTTAACTCCAGTGGTGACTGACTGTTTCCGTAATAGCAGGTTGTTGTGGCTGCACGCTCTAGTACTTGAGGCTGTGTACTTCACTGAGCTTGTGGTAGAGCCTAGGGCGAACTGCTGTCCCAAGAGAATGCTGGGATGGATAGAACTAGCCAATATGAGTCTGAACGTGGTGACTTTGCTGGTTGTTCTAGCTCCAGATGTCAGCATGCTTAGTTTTTAATTTTGATTAATAAATGTTACGCCATTCCCCCTCCCACACCTGATTCCAACCCTTCTTTTCTTTTTCTTTTTTTCTTTTTGTTTTGGTTTGGTTTGATTTCGTTTTCCTTTACAAGAGACATGAGTTAAAAGAGAATTACATGATAACCCTTTTTGGTTTCAAGCTGCATCTTGCTCTCATGTTCAGGGTATGGGCCAGGCACATTTGAAACGGCTTCTGATCCGGAATGTGGCTGGCAAGCGTGGGGCAGGGTGGGAATCCGGGTGCGCGCTGAAGCCAGCCACCCTGCACGAGGGCAGCGCCAGGCAGAATTGCCTGGTACACCATGCCCGAGTGACAGCAGACCCCATCAGGAGTTCAGGAAGCTGCTAAGCTTCAAGGAATACCACAATGACATCAGTACGAAGTTGTGTCTTGACTTGGTGAGGTTGATGAAGGTTTGATTTGGCTTAAGGTTGCACCTCATTCCTCTCATCTCCATCATCTTTTGGAGGTGGCAGTAGTGGTGGTGCAGTGCTAGCACACCTGTACCAAGCTAAACTTCCGCAAGCCATCAATCCGAAATGCAGGATTGAAACAGCAGGGTGAGATTAAAAAGGCAATATGACATCTCTTTCGGGCAACATGGTGATGTTTCAGAGGTGTAGATTTGTGTAGCTTTTCTTCTGTTAACTACAAGATTGAAAAGGCTATAAGTCACAATCCTCTGGCATAGGAAAGGCTACCCAGCCATATTTTGGATAGCATGTTAGTCTTTGTGGGGCCAACACAGGCCCCACAAAAGCAACCAAAATTAAATCAAAATCATTACTTCTAATTTCAAAGCTCTCCAGCCCAAAACTGAGCACTGCTGAACAAGCACATCATCCTGTAATAGACCTGATCTTGTACTCTTAGTTACTTACATGTAGGGAAAAAGTGGTAGAGGCATGTTGAGCTGATTCCGGATGTGAAGAGCATAAGTCTGCTTTCTGGTCCTTCAGACTCTGAAATGTCAACTGGAGGAAAAAAAAAGCCAGAAGCAATCTGGAATTTTCTGTTGTTATTTATGGCTCATTGTATTTCTAGCAAATCAAAGCCTTGGTTCATTTACTGTGCCTCCCCAGTCAGTTAACAAAAATGTGCTTAGAATTGCACAATAAGGAAAAATCTAACCTGGGCTTCAAAGCCCTCTTTGCCACTTTGCTACCTGCCATGCAGCCTTTGCCCCTATCAGTGTAAGTGTCATTTTGAAGACCTTAACTACAGGTGTGTAGCATGGGCAGAAATGCAGCAGCAATACAGACTGTTTTGGCATAATTTCTCCTGACCTGTTCCCTTCTTACATGGAGGGAGGGCAGAATGGTCTGGTTGGTATCACTGTCAGTTTGCTTGTTGCCAGCCCTGAGACTGACTGTCTTTTCCTGATTGCTTTTTGATTTCTCTGGCTTTTGATACTTTCACACATCTGGACAAAATGAACTTCTGGCCTTTTGTGTTTCTGAGGCTTAAGAAAGGACGTAGAGGGAAGAGAACAGGAAATTCTCTAAATGGTCTCCTAAGATGCACATTCACAGAAAGTACCTGCCTCTGGTTTCCCCAGCGTAAGAGGAAAGGGACATAAAAATGATGTTGCATGCAAGATTTCAGCTCTCTTCTGGTTTTCAGTTCCTCCATGCCAAATTTAATTTCCCTACAGGGATATATAACCATGCTCGGGCTTGCTTTTAGTTTATTCCTTCTGCTAAATGGGGTAATGGAAGAGTCTCCCTGGCCCTTCTGAGGAAAGGAACATACATGAGTTAACGGGTGATGCTTGCAATAGACTTGACATGGGAGCTGATGCAGTTTGAAACACTTCCTCTCCTTGTGATGTGTGTGACTTTTTATTTCATTTTATTTTTGATGCTCGGTGTGGGTGGACAGGTATCTGTAAAGTCAGTTCTCTTCTCTCCTGCAGGGTGGATACGCAGCCTACAGATATGCACAGCCTGCTACTGCAACAGCAGCCACAGCCGCTGCAGCCGCTGCAGCAGCTTACAGCGATGGGTATGTAAGGGGGAGGTGTCCACGGGGAATAGCTTGCTGTGCTCAGGGATTCAAGGAGCATTGATCCATTACAGCACTTCCACTTCTTCCCCTGTTTCTTTGTCTTACTTGCACTCACACACATGCATGCACAACCCAACATGAAAGACTTGAATGCACGGTTTGTCTCTCTGCTCCCGGGTAGTATTCCCCTCCGGTGTATGTGAGCTGGCACAAATCCTGGCCTCTTCCCTATCCTTGTGATTCTCTGCACAAAGGAGGCAGTGTGGTTACAGCCTCAGAGTCAAAAGATCTGGCTTGCCTTGCCAGCTCCTTGCTCTGCGACTCTGGGCAAGTTGTTTAAATCACTGGGTGCATTTCTCTCCCAATCTGTGAATATTCAGCTGATACAGTACTCTAGGATGCTGTCACATGCTGCTCTGTATAGATACAAAGGATTATCACCAGCAGAGTGCTTGCCTTAAGATTTTTTATCTCCTGTGCAGCGAGGCCATGTTTTAATCCTAGCACATGAGACCATTAAAGTTTGTACTCCCTCCTCATTCTGGAGAGCCCCTCACTGCTTTCCATTTAGCAGCTGTTTCCGTGCCAGTAGTGCTAGCACCAGCAGTCGCTCTCCTCCCAAACTGCATCACGCGAGGTAAGGGATGCACTGGCTGTCATTTCAAAAGTGCTGACCTCTTTCCTACAGGTCGAGCTCATGGCTTCTGCCACATTCCTCCTTGCAGGCTGTTCTCTGGCCCATCTCATATGATGCATGGCAGCATGCCCATAGGATCTCTTCGAAGAGGGGCTGCCTGCATGTGTGTGCATGTATGCATACATGTGTGTAGAAGGGCATGCAGCTTCCTCCATTGCCTGTGGTCAGACAGCTGGTGTCTCTGCCCCTCTGAAGTGACTTTTTTTCTCTCTTTTTTTTATTTTTATGTATCTTTTCTCCCTCTCTTCAGTTATGGCAGGGTGTACACAGCAGATCCTTACCATGCCCTTGCCCCTGCCGCTAGCTACGGAGTTGGCGCTGTGGTAAGTGGGGTTTTCTTTCTTGTGCTGTTTCATTTCCAGCTTGGGCTATCAGATAATGAAGCTTCACCCAGAAAAACCTTTTTGTTGGTGGAGGAGGTCCTTAGTTGTTCCGCATTCATACGTTTGTGTGTGTGTGCACTAGGAAAGGAGCCAGGTTGTAGGAGACCAGTTATTAGTTGGTCTTGCATGTCACCTACTGCCAAGGAGACCAGAAATACCAGGTGCCAGAACATTGTTGGTGAATCAGTAGAAATTTATCAAGGTGATAATATAGAACAAAAATGAGCAATAGTTAGAGATGCAAGACACCATTTTTATTAAAGGCTCATGTTGCATGTTGAGCTTTCAGTTCTAGGAAGCAAGGGAATAAGTTGTTCCCATGACATTTTGGAGCAAAGCTGCTGCATTTGGTTTCCTCTTCCTCTAGTGGAGGGATGCAGTGTCCTGCTTGCCAGCAGGAGTTACACAAAGATGGGAACGAGGTATGCTGGCATTGGAGGGGAGTGGAGCAGCTTGCTGAAAACACATGCCTGCCCATCTGCTAGCCAGCGCAGTATCCATGGTGTAGCAAAGGCTGGAATACAAATGTGTTCAGAGAAAAAGACACCTAAATATAGATACCTGCAGTGTAGCACCTCCGTTAGAGCATCAGCTCATCATGTGGATTCTCTTCAGGGTCAGTGAAAGAAAAGCAGTACTTCTAGGATACCAGTCATCACGTCTGTTGTAGACTTTTACGTTAAGGTGAGGTGAAGCATCCTAGAAGTCCTGCTCTGTGCGACAGCCTAGACAGCTGTCTCAGAGATAAGGACTTACGAGTCCCCACTCTGGAACTGAGCTCCCTTTGACCAAGACTTGCCAAACTTCACCTCCAGCTGGCTGGCCATGAGCATGTCCTCCTGAGCCATGTCTTTGGTTTTGCAGGCAAGGTTCTCCTCTCTTGCTTCTTAGAGGTGCTGATGGTGGCGGGTCAGTGCCTGGACACATCCTTTAGTCCTTCGGGTGCTGTCCTGAGTATTTCTTCCCAGTTCTCCTCCTAATAACCTCTTCTTCTCTCACTTAATTTCTACAGGCGAGTTTATACCGAGGTGGCTACAGCCGATTTGCCCCCTACTGAAGTGACGTGAGCCCCCTGCAAGTGGGACAGCCCCCCCAGTTCATGAGGCCTGGCTATTGCAATATTTACTAGTAGAGGAACTCTATAGCAAGATGAGGAGGAAAAACAAAAACAAAACAAAAAAAAACAACAAAGGAGAAAATACTTTTTTATACCTCACTATGTTCTTTGAATATGTATTTTTTTTTCCTTTAAATTTCTGCCTTTAATTCTTTTGTTCCAAAGATTGTGCTTTTTTTTGTTGGTTTTTTTTTTTTTTTTTCTTTTTTTGTTTTTTGGGGTTTTTTTAACTGTGGTAAAAATAATGCATTTCCGTGTCTGTATGTTGGTGCATAGCTTATCCTACCAATCACGGAAAAGGCAATTAGTGATAAGGAAAGCTGTTAGAAACTGATATCATGCAATTAATGAGGAACACGCAGACAGAGTTACTTCCCTGGGTCTGGTGCTTGGTGCCTGTGAGACAGGAGAACGTGAGAGAGAAGTCTCCACCTGCTGTGTTTCTGGTCTGCAGAAGGAAGCACTCTGTGGCTGTGGCTGGGACCTAAGTGCTGGTGGGAAATAGTCATTTACATTTGGAAATACGGGGGAAATGCAGAGACTTTCCTCATTTTTATCACCATCTGACGCGCACAGGTTTGGGACAGTTTCAGCAGTGTCAGGATTCTAGACGTGGCAAGAGAAGACTTCCTCAACCTGCCCAAAGACTTTGGCTGTTACCTGCTGTATAGGGGACAAGACTTTGAAAGGAGTTTTTGATGAGGATGATCTTTCCCACACACCCCCCACGTATTCTAGCTGATTGTTGTCCGTTGCTGGTGGCTGTAATTACCTTAGTTTTCCTTCCTCCTTTTCAAGATCTTTCTCCCTTGCTGTCCCTTTCCTCCCCTTCATTCTTCGAGGAGTGGCAGACGCAGTGCAGCATCACACAGAGAACCTCTGTTGTGGACAGCAGGTGGTTAAGCTTGCAGAGGTGAAGCACGTGCAGCCTCGCAGAGGAAGAAAGCTAGCAGAAGAACCATGCTCCGATGCACCGAGGTCCAGCGTGCAAGGTCTCTCCTCCTGTTCATCTTGAGATGCGTAGGCGCCTCTGCAAGTAATCTGTTTCAAATAACATGAGTGAGGAAACACAAGTCATGTATAAGCTGCTTGAGGCGAGGGGCAGGCATGTGGGTTTGTGTGGGGGAAGATGGTCTTTTACATCTAAACCTGATCCTGAAGTAGTTTTGTTTCTGTCAGGAGTTTTAAGGGGAGGCAGAAGCAGTTTGTGCAAGCTCTGAATTCATAGGAACTTCCCACCATGAGCTATTTCAGGCCCTTACATAGTTGTGTTGAAGCCCCTAAGTCTGTTTTGCCCAGCCTCTCATAGAAAGCTGTGTACCTGATCTGCTGAGTCCATATAGACACTACATATTAGAAGATTTAGAATCAGAGAGGCTATTGAGCGGAAGGCTCCACAACTCGCAAGACCATCTCCCTTTTGCTCACATGGACAGTGATTTCACTGTGTTTCAAAGTCAGCATTCTTGGATGACCGTGTGAGCTGCGCTGTGATGGAGAGCTGCTTCTCTCCAGACCTCCCTACTCAGCTGCTGGCTCCTAGAGTGCTCCCAGTAACCCCATGCTCAGAGGCAGGGTCGCTTAACCACATGGCAGAGGAATGCAGAAGCGTGGTTTGATTAGGCTGCCTTGATGGGTACTGGGGTGAGCTCACTGCCCACAGAAGGACTGCTTGGAGTGTGGGTTTGTTGGTGGAGCCTCTCCAACTCCTGTCGAACACCGGCTGCTCCATCCACTGCTGATACCAGCATAGGAAACCTCCTGCATTTAACACTAAGCGATGTCGACAGGCAGAGCTCCCAGGGAGGTGTCCTGGCCCAGCCACGCACAACCATGAATTTCTTTGCTCTTTCCCCAGCGATACACGTGTCCTCTCTGTGTGTGGCAGAGAGGAGGCACCTCGAATGGGAAGAATGGGGAAGCCATTAGTTAAGCTAGAGACCCTGAAGCTATTGATTCTCTGGAGGAATAGCTAGATAAAGGGGACACCAAACTGCCAGCCTGTTGGCCACCTTTTGGGTTTGTTTTTTTTTTTCTTTCTGGTTTTATTGTTGGGTTTTAAACTTTTTTTTTTTCCCAAGCCAAAGTTTGGTTTGTTGCTGTTATGACAATTTTGTTGTTGTTTGTATATAAATATTTTAGTTAGCTTGAAAATGGGGAGGGGGGAACAGCGTGTTGGGGCTTTCACAAAATCTAGGAAATGAGGGGCACTCAGGGTGTCCAGGGGCTTTTACTGCCTGAGTTTAGGGTAGGGGGAAGTGAGGACTGGTGGGAGAAATAGTCATATTCAGGGGGAGCCATTTACACCGCAGGGCAGCCAGGGAACTTCTGCAGCAGAAGTCTCTGCTGGACTTGTTCTGCCTACCTGTGAGCAGAGGGGCTGTGTGAGGCCATCCCTTCCCTCGCCCACAGGCAGTTCTGGTGCAGCAGGCTGTGAGCAGGAGGAGCGCAGCTTGTGGAGCCCGGCAGTGGTGGTTGCTCATCCCTCTGCCCCTTTTCCTACCTTTCAGTTCAGCTGGTTCTGACTGCCCCAGTGCCCTCCCCTGCCCTGACAGTGCTGCCTGCAGTCCCCCCCTGCCCCTTGGCCTCTCTGGGAGTAGGGAGGCCAGCCCCGTTTCTGCCTCCAAGCAGAGTCTATGCATGGCAGCTTCAGCCCACCCGAGTATGTTAGGAGAGTGAGGGGTTTAGTGCAGAAGCGCCCAACCTTTGCAGGGCTGTAGTCCCTTGCTGTATGATCTCCGAGAAATACCTGCTCTAGACCATCCAGCCTGATTTCTCCTGTATCCGAGCCCGGCCTGATCCAGTCGCTCCCTGTCAGGCTCCTCCAGTGCATTAGCCAGCCAGTGTCTCCTTGACTCCATAGTTAATGCTGCAGGATGCCCACTGAGGCAGCTCGCTGATACTGCAGTTTCCTGCTCTCAGCAGTAGGCTGCAGAGGGGATGCCGGGATGCTTGCACGGCTGGGGGCTGGAGGGAGCTCACTGGTTCCAGGTCTCCGGAGCACCGGACCTCCCAGAAACTTGCATGCCAGCTGGAATTTTGAGTGAGTGTTGGGCCATGGTGGGAGAGCTCTTCAGCCTTTCTTCCCTCTTGGCAAACAACAGCTCTGGTTTCACTCAGATGTGTTATGGACTGGTTTGATATGCATTCAGAGTAACCAAGCCGTGGCTATATCCATCTTCTAAAGAAGTGAGGACAAAGCCTATTATCTCCCTATGCAAAATTAATTACACTTAATGAATTAATGAATTAAACTGGGCCCTGGCTTATTTGACCAATGGCAGCTAGTGCTTGCCCTGAGATGGGTCTGCAGCCACAGGTCCCTCGCAGAGCAGGGCTTGGCTTTCCGAGGGAAACCGCACAGGCAGCCTGGCAAATAGCTTGCTATGTGTCACCTTCTAGTCTGGTGGCATCTTGGATTCCTCTTGATGTAGAGGAAAAGATGTTTCTTTAAGTGTTGCTGTTTGTACTGTCTTGCAATAGGTCTGGCCAGCACATGATATTATACTGATAAAATTTTGGATTGAAGAGTTGATTTATTTAATATGCTGGTCTGTCTTTCCTTGTGGGTACAGTTGTGCTGGTACAAAGATGACTTCTGCTGGTATAGCATATTCTCTACTGGGAATAAGTTATATTGATACCCAGCATGTTAACAAACCGTTGTTGCTGTCCCCGTGCTAGGGAGGCTGCACTGCTGTAGGTGGGTTAGCTTTTCTAAGTAAAGCCATGATGGGGCCTGGAGACAACGGGGAGCTGAGTATGAGCCTGCTAGAGCCAGCTTCTCCCAGGTTAAGCAGTTACGTGGATGCTGTGTCATGAGTTCAGATTGACAAAGCCATGTTTCAAAATAGCTGTGGCTCGGCTGTTTCAGTGCCCGAGAGAGAGCAGACTTGCCCAGCAAGAAGAGCGCTAGCTCAGGAGGCCAAGAGCTGTGTTTCGGGCTGGGCTCTGTCAGTTCTCCTCAAGGGTCATCATGGAGCAGTCACGTCGCTACTCTAGACCTCACTTCCCTGTCCCTAAAGTGAAGTGAAAGTATATCCCCTGTTCTCACCCATTTTGAGATCTTACGGATGTGAAGTGCACAGCGAGAGCTGAGGAGGGTTACCTGAACAGCAGGCTCGAGTTCTAGTTGTGGAACGGTTAAAGAGACAATTTCCTTGCCCCAAAAGAGAGCTAGCTGCTGGGGTTTCAGTTCCAGTGCCCACAGCTTCACAGCAGCAGGGAATACAGAGCTGAGCCTCCCAGCTCCCACCCATCCCTACGTGTACCTTCCCATCCCGGCCCCGAAGGAGGAGGCAAGTGGAGAACGGGTTTGGGGAACACTTAGGAATTCAATAAAGGGAAACCCAAACACCAGCTCCGGGGAGCGCCTTTACCGAGTCTAGCTCCAAAGGGAAAGCAGTGGGCGCAGACAGCCTGCTGCTGTGGCCCTCCAGCCTGGCAGGGTCAGGGGAATGCTGTCCTTGGTGCAGAGGGGTGATTTTTCCAAGTGTGTTACCTGTTTGCACTGTTTCGATATAGGAGGGGAGGGGGGAATAAAAAAACCCAACCTAGTGAACAAGATGAGCATCCAATGTAAACTTCCTTGTGTTTTTATTTTGACATGCTCTTGGGAAACGTCAAACATTTTGTAGTATACACCAGTGAGACTTGATTCTTTGTTGCATAAAACACTATTTTTGGTGATGTTACTGTCTGAAAAGCCCCTTCCCTCCACCCCCACCTTATTGATTGCCCTCTCTGCCCTCCAACCCTGGTTAAACTTCTCTTCTACAGTAAAAACTCCAGCCAACAAGGCAAGCAGGAGTCTGATAGCCAGAGCGTGAAATGGGGCCCTTGGCAAACAGGCTCTGGGGCTTCCCACGCTGCCTCTTGACTCGTGGTAGAGCAAGAACACATCAGCCAAAAGCCCTTGCCTGATTTCACCAGGAGATTGCTGGTGTCCGAAGCCGTCCACCTGCACATTGCCTTGGCTGGCAGTCAGCAAAGTGCCGGTTCATCTTAGGAATGGATTTGCTTTTGTACCCTTCTTTTTGTTTGTTTGCTTGTTCTCAAGTGGTCAGTAAATCTCTTGCCAGCTTCCCGGCTCTCTGCTGCTGGAGGGGTTTGTTGCTTCCCCGAGGAGGGAACTCCCTACAGAATTTGGGCCTCTCCCACATCAGTAATCTCAGTTTTGGTCATGTTTTTCTATTACTTCTTTTCCTGCTCACAGTATTCTGTGTGTGCGAGTGTTGTAGTTTCGGCAGCTGGATTTGGCTGCGTTATCAAGTGACGAGATAATCCTCTCTTACCCCAGGGGATGTGATTTGGGTTTGGGTTTTTTCCTCTTTTTTTTTTTTTTTTCCCCCTTTTTTTTCTTTTTTTCCTTTTTTTATATGATAAATCCCGCTTGTAAATAGCTGGAGCTAAAACCTGGGGCTGAGAGCAGATGAGAACCAGGGCTGTAGAGCGATACGGAGCTGGTGGAGTATTTTACTGACCTCACAGGCTGATCTACTTGAGACTTGGAGACGTTCAGTGCAAGGCTGAGATGCCGCAGCACCTCCAAAGGCAGTGACGGACTTGCCCCTTCACGCGGTCTCCCCAGCACCTCCCATTGCCAGGTACCGCTGGGGAACAGGATGTGTCCCGAGTGGGATGCGTTCCCTTCCCCTGGATCATTTCCTAGGACGCCCGAGCCGCTTGCCCAGGGTCCCATTTCCCTGCTGACTCTGGAGAAGCAGTATCTGCATCCCAGGGCTTTGTGACAGCCTCTAACTTCCCGCCCTCCCTCGTTAAGTATCATATTGTATAGTAGCTTTCAGACCATACAGTATTCATTGGGTTATTCCTATTATTATCAAGTAGCTGGAATTGTGAAGGTCGGAGTAGTTAGATCTTTAGCTTTTATTCCTTTTTTTTGTATTACTATCCATGTGTATAAATTATTGATCATGTTGCTGGCTTTTATAAACTCTAAGCAAGGGGGGAAACCCTTCCTAACCCTTTGCAAATGGTAATGAAGCACTGTTTTTAAATAAAAGAGAGAAACACCAGTCTGCTGGCTCCCATGTGTTCTCTGTTTTCCAGCACATCTGGATGAACTTTGCTGGTTTACATCCCTAGCAGGTAAAACACAAAGAAGGGAGGCTGCTGTGAAGAATGAGAGTGATAGCATCTTCTTAACAGTGATAAAGGGCAAAGCCTTGGAGCAGGTTGCCCAGAGAGTTGGTGGATGCGCCATCCCTGGAGATATTCAAGGCTGGACATGGTGCTGAGCAGTCTGATCTACTTGACGTTGCTCATTGCGGGGGCTTGGACTAGATGCCCATCAAAGGTCCCTTCCAACCCAAACTATTCCGTGATTCTATGAAGGGCAAAATCCCAGCCCTATCTGTTCATACACCAGCACCTTTCCTTGCTGTTCTTTCCCATAGCTGCTTACTAGCAGAAAAGGGCCATTTATTTGCTATCTATCTGATAAGGAGCCTGGGTTTTTTTCCCTCTTTCCAAGCCTAATCTGTGTCTGAACCTGTTGGTGTGGAAGGAGAGGCAACGACTTCAAATTACGGTATCAGCATTTTCTTTAATGCCTGTGTTGCCAACCTCCCGCTGCCTGTGTTAGAGCAGGTTTGATAGTTAACACACACCACGGGAAGCCGGTGTTCCTGGGCTCGGCATAAATTTCCTGTGGGAGTTTGGACATGTCTCCTAATGACGGCCCCTGTTGTCCTGCCTGTAAAAGGAGTAGTGCTGCAGATAAGCAGAAGTTCATTCATATTCTGTGAACTACTTAAGAGATCCTCAAGAAAAAGAGCTCATGCAAATATATATCCATATAATCAGATGCCCTTTCAGCTGAAATGATCCTAAAAATGATAAATAATAAATCCCTGTGGCAAATTTACAAGTAATTATGGGAACTGGTAACTGAGCAAAATGATGGAGCAAAATATGCCCAGCACAGTTGGGAATGCAAGATACCTGGACCAAAAGGGATGGGATAAGGTGTGTCCCTGGGTAGAGGAGTTGTTGGTTAGGATGCAGGGAGGCACCTGAGCTCCTTAAGCATTCCTTGCCGGTATTTACTGAGGAGCTGCAATGTCTTCCTGTCAGATGATCCTCATTTCATTCTAACAATAACTCGAGAGGATGTTCAACAGTGACTGCTAAAATTAGATGCCTTGGAAATCAGGGCTGAATAATTGTTGTGGAATAGCTGGGATGGGGATTCTGCATCCGGGAGACAGGGAGAGGCTTTGAAACAAAGCTCCACTGGGCTGCGGGAAAGGTGGTGCAGAGGCATGCTTCCAGAGCGAAACAAAGGTGTTCCAGGTTTTCCTGCCTACCTTCATTTCAAGGCAAAGCTATAAACTGGCTGATCCTGGGATTCCCTAGTAAGTCATTCAGAATGTTGTAATAATGGTATTTCAATCAATGGCTTTAAACTAAAAGGGAGTAGATTAGATTTAGATTATATATTAGGAGGAAACTCTTCCCTGTGAGGGTGCTGAGGCGCTGGCACAGATTGCCCAAAGAACTTGTGGCTGCCCCATCCCTGGCAGTGTTCAAGGCCAGGTTGGATGGAGCTTGGAGCAACCTGGTCTAGTGGAAGGTGTCCCTGCCTGTGGCAGGGGGTTGGAACTGGATGGGCTTCAGAGTCCCTTCCAACCCAGACCATTCTATGAGTCTATGATCATTGCATTGCTTAAGATGGGTTTATCGAAAGTAGAGCTGCTCAAAGGAAGCAGATACAGATTCCTTGGCTGCACTGCAAGCTGGCTATGGAAATTAACACTGCTCTTTTAATGAATTCCCTTTCTGTAAACCATAAGTAACTATAACAAATAAAAGGCAAATCCCACAAGTCACAGCTGCCCATTGCCCACCGCAAGCCACAGTGCCTATTTCGGTGTGCAAAGGTAGCATCTACCAAGTGAGGGTCCCTCCGCCACATCAGGAAGTAGCTCAGAAGAGGGTTTGGTAACAACCTGGACATGGGCTCCAGTGCCAGCCCGAGGTCCCCCAACACGGTTGCTGAGCAAGGATCCTTGTGCTGTGCAGCTGTGTTTGGCAGTGGCGTGGTGGGACATGGTCACTAAATGATAACGTTTGCTGGAGAGCACTTGGATCTTATTGAAATCATTGATAAACCCAAACTGAACTTGCAGAAGAGCTCCAGGGTGAGGTTAGTGTGACTGCTAGGGCTGTGTCTTACACTGGCACTGACGAGCTGCCCCAGGAGATTCGAGCCTGGAAGTGCGGGAAGAAGCCCTGATTCCCACCTCACTGGGAAGCTGACCTGTTCTCCAGACTTTGCTGCTGGTCTGTTACTGACTATAGGAGTTTGGGGATGGCAGCCTGAGCATCCCTCTGGATGACAGGAGAGGGAGGGAGAGATCTGCATGCTTCCTTTGTGGTTTCATACAGGAAATCACAAAGTCATAGAATAATGTTGGTTGGAAGAAACCCCTGGAGGTCCAAGACATGGGTCTTGCTCAAAGGTCAGTCAAGTTCATGTCGCTGTAGCATCTTCAGCATGAGCTCGGGAGTGAAATCCATGCTGGAATGCCAACAACTTCAACACATCCTGGAAGGTGAGAGGTGACCCATGGCCTCCTGTCCTTGCCCTCAGTCCCGTTTCCTTCCCTGCACAGGCTGGGACTGGTTGTCACTTGTGGCTGGTTTTACTGGGGTATGGAGAAGAAGAACTGCGATGCACTTAACACTGATTTAAACATGATTATGGTTTGTGGGTGTTCTGTTTGCCTGAAGCGTGGTCATTTCTGTCACAGCACATCCAGTGCTGGCTCCTGCGGCTCCACATGAGCTGGGACCAGTTCAGCAAAGAGCTTCCAGTACGGTTCAGGGGCTGGAGTGGGGAGGGAAGAGGGATGGCAGACAGGGAAATGACTGCAAGAGCTTGTGTTTATTGGCAAGAAGAAGCACAACTAATCGCTTTCTAGAAGGAAGGAACAAAGATCCAACTTTCCTAGGCCTTTCCTACCAGTGGGTGTTGTAACACACCCTGGTGCTTGGGAGTTGAGGCCACCCAACTCCAGCCTTACCTCTGTGTTAAGGCACTTGCTGCAGTTAGTTATTTCTGAAGCCTTTCTAAATGTCAGATCCTGATCCAGGAGCTTCCAGTGATCCATCCTGGGCAGCCCTATTGATATAACCTCACTGGGGATGAGCCATTGACTGTCCTGGGTGCTCTCTGTTCCCCTTGGGCTCGCACTGACCCTTCACTAACCCAAACCTGCGACCCTTGGGTGCTGCTTCTCTTCCCTCTCTGGCTGATGGACACAGCCCCACCAACCAAGTCCTCATCCATGCGTGCCCTCATGGCTTCTCCCATGTGGAGGTGAAGGCTTGTCTGAGCCACACGGATGGGGAAGCAAAGAGCACTGGAGTCAAAGCCAGAGGATTTCTGCTTATGGGAAGAGGTCGTTGTCTTCTGCAGGTCTCCTGATGTGCAGTGGCCATCACCCCATGACCAGATCCCTGCAGTCAGCCTTCTTGCATGGAGAAGCCTCTCCGCGTTTGGCTCCTGCTCCCAGTGCCGGGAACAGAATGCTTGGAGCTGACACCGGGAGCAGCTGTCCCAGTTTGTGGAGACTTCCTTGCCTTTTTAAGGGCATGCCGAGTGCTGTGCTCTAACTTTAGCACAAAGGTATGGTTGACTCGGCTTCTGTTATTAATGGATGGGTATAAACACATCTGCTCCCGGTGCCTGCCTTGTCCGTCCATGTGTAAACACCGAGCTCTGTCCCAGCTCCTTTTGATGGTAAATTCCCCATCCTCTGAATCAGAAATCACCTTTCTGCGTGTCAGAAGGAAGCGCCCAAGCCCAAAGTCACTTTGGTTTTCATTGCGCCAATGCTCTCCAGCCAAACTCTGCTCAGAAATCACCAATTCCATGAGCTCTGCAGCAACAGCAGGTCCAGAGGGTTTACGCTTCTATTGCAGCAGCCTCTGCGCTCATCTGCAGCCTCAGAGCACTGCAGCCCTCTCCTATTCTTGAGAGGATGTCCCCTGTCCTCCCCACTGGGACGCTGGGAAACCTCCCTTTGCCTTTGGAACACTGGGGCTTTACTTCTTTGGTCAGAACATCCTGGTTCTGCTGCTTCTGCTCCAAGAGATGCTGCTCCCTAGAAACAGCTCCTGCTTTTGGCCCTGCGTGGCTCACGTTGGTGAGATGCCACTGGCTGTCCCCATGATTCCACTGAGGATGGAGGCAGCTCTCCTCCCAGTGAAGGGTGGATGCAGATGCTGGTGCCCTGAGCATGGGAGGCTTGGGAGGGCTTTTGTCTCACCCCAGCGTGATCATGGGCAGGCACCAGGGGTTTGCTGCCTGCTCCCATGTCGCGCTCGGCAATGGAGAAAGGAAAAGGAAAAGGGAAAACAGGCACAATCCTGTGCAGCGGTGGTTGGAGGTTTCACACCTGCAATGGAAAGTTTGGGAGGCAAAGCCAAATGTTCAGGGTTGGGGAAAAGCCAGTGGCTGCTGAGCTTGCCCTGGAGGGTGAGGAATGAGCTGCTGCAGGGCTGTGACCTGGGCATAATGCACTGGTTTCTCCTCCATAGACCAGCAATGGGGCTCATGGTGTAGGAATGCAACCGACCCACCCTTTCTTGCCGCTAGTGCTGTGGCATGAGTGCAACTGAGCCAAGGTCCAGAGAGACGAGTCTAACGCAGTGCTCAGGGTCAAGCTGGGTGAGACTCGGCCCTGAAGGCAGGAGATGGCAGCTAATGCTGCAGCAGACTCATCCCTGGTTAAGGTCTAGGTCCTGCTGTGGCTGAGAGGGCTGTTGTGTGTGGTGGGGAGGCCAGGCAGAGCCCAGCTCTGCAACTGGGGTCACTGAGTGGCTAAGCAAAACAGCAATTCAGCCCTGGGCTCTCAAACAGCTTTGACTTGACAGGAGCGAATACCTGGGCTAACCACGGGGTTGGGTGAAAGATGCCATTCCCACAGGCTTGCTAGTGGTGGTGAATACTGCCTGCAACACGCAGTCAGGACCTGTCGACACAGCCTAAGTACCAGGGGTCTCTCTGCTGAGCAGCGTGGATGCTGGCAAGCCAGCAGTCCCCACCATCACCAGCGAGCTGTGGGCTATGGTGAAGCATTTCCTCACCATCAGCCACTGTCTTCTTGCCAAACCCCACTCATGGGAGCGGTGACCATCCAAGGACCCCAGTGATGGCCTGGGGTGCTCAGAGCCACAGCAGGGAGGTGGCTCAGGAAACCCACTGTGACTTGCAGGCCATGGCAGGGCACCAGGGGCTGTCTCTTGGTGGTGATGAATCACTGCGCGGTGCGCAGGGAGCTTTGTTCACCGTGTTCCCTTGGCCATGTGTTTAAGTGTTTCCCATTGGGGGAAGGAAAGCACATGGAGTGTGTGAGTTGTGGCTGGGGGTGAGTGGCCCCCCAGCCTCCCCTGGCTTCTCATACTGGGAAAAGGCAACCAACCCTCTTCCCTACCAGGTGGGTAATAAACCCACTTGATGAAAACACAATGAGTGCTCTGGAGCCTTGCCCATGGTGTGCTCTCATCCTGCTCTGCAAAGTCTTCGGCAGCTGCTTTTCCTCAGGCTTCTCTGTTAGAAATGAGACACCTTGACAGAAATGATGTGGTGCTGTGAGAAACACCTTGGCTGAGCATCCCTGCTCCCCCGGCGGCTGATGGCACCGGGAGCATGCCTGGTGTGGCCATGGTGCAGAGCCAAGAGCCAGGTTGTTCCTGTGAGGCAACAGCCTGAGCTGGGCAGATGCACGGTGGGTTTGTACTTGGGTATCCTTGGGAAGATGTGAGGTACTTGATGCTCTGGTGTTGGATCCTCGCAGCTGAGAGGCCCCAGAGGCACAGAGGAGCATCCTATGGGCACTGCCAAGGCTGAGATCCCAGCAAGCCGAGGTGTGCGGAAAGCAGGTCTTGGAAAACAGCCGGGCCCTGAGGCGAACCCTGGAGATGTTTCTCACCGAGTGCATCCACTCCATTCCCTCCCTGCTACTGCAGCTCTGTGGGTCTCCTGGGGCCACGTGTTTCCAGATCAGTTACCAGCACTGATTCTGAACATCTGTGCCCAAAACACAGCGAGAGTTGCCAGGAGGAGGGAAACAGCAATGGGTGAATCTCTTCTGCCTTGCAAATGATCAGGTCCCAGGTGCTGAGCTCTGCTGTGCTGCTCAGGGACTGCTGCAGAGCGGGAGTTACCTTGTCCAAACCCTTCACTTCTGCCCTCTGGCAGCCAGCCATTCCCTACGGGACAAAGTCCTAACATGCCCAGAGCCAAGTCTCATGCCCAGAAATGTTTCTGGCTTCAATTTGACTCCAGGCTTTGGGGGAAATAGGAATGCTTTTAGACACTGCCATTTCACCGTCTATGTCAGAGAAACCACATGCCATGAATGCGCCCAAAGGAATGACCCACGGGCACGACAGGGCTGGAGCAGACAGGATGATCCAAGGCAGCAAAACCAGAAAGGCACATTTTGAGTTGTACTTTAGAACCTGCTCATGCAGATAGAACTAAAATGAGGACCCAGAGCAAATAAAGCCGGGTCTAGCCTGCCTCCCGGGACACAGAGCATCCCCTCCTGACTTGCTCTGCATGTGGGTTGCCTGGATGTGGCTTCAGCAGCACCCTGAACACCCAGAGCTGTGTCTTACCCATTGGAATAGTCAGGGCCATGATGTACCTGGGTCTGGTACCGCCTGCTTGACGTTGGACTGAAGTTACCATCGCTGCAATTTACACTTTTCTGATATCAAAACGTGTGGGCCATTAGACATCCGAGATGCCGAATGCGTTATGGAGGCACTGCGTTGCTTGGTTAATGCCTTCCCTGGATGTGGGTACACCAACTCAGTGGTGGTGTGGGATTTGCTCACTTGTGTTTTCCCATCCCAGAGCTACTTCCTTTAGGGTTTTCCTTCTGTATCTAACCCCGTAAGTGCCCTGCTGGTTTCCCACGTATGGGTACCAAGGTGGGTCTGAAAGGGTCTCTCAAGTCTCTTCTACCTCTAGAGTGCATTAGGTCTTGCAGGTAGCTGTGCTTTCACATGGAGCCACACATGTGTGAGGTCATTCCCCTTTGCTCCTGTAGGGACCCAGCACAGGCTCAGGACACTCAGAGGTGGTTTTCCCATTCACAGGTGGTGTGTGGCCCTAAAGCTCCTGTTTCCCAACCCCTCTCACCAAAGCTGGGGTTGTGCCTGAATCCCCTTCTGCTGCAACCGATGGCTGCTTCGGGAGCACCAGGGTTTGAGCCAAAGCTCTTGGACTGGGTCGATATGAAGACAGGCTGGGAAAGTTGGAGCTGTTCAGCCTGGAGAAGAGAAGGCTGCGTGGAGACCTCACAGCAGCCTTCCAGTATCTGAAGGGGGCCTATAAGGATGCTGGGGAGGAACTATTCATTAGGGACTGTAGTGACAGGAAAGGGGTAATGGGTTAAAACTTAAACAGGGAAAGTTTAGATTGGATATAAGGAGGAAGTTCTTTACTGTAAGAGTGGTGAGGCACTGGAATGGGTTGCCCAAGAAAATTGTGAATGCACCGTCCCTGGTGGTGTTCAAGGCCAGGCTGGATGGTGTCTTGGGTGACATGGTTTAGTGTGAGGTGTCCCTGCTCATGGCACGGGGGCTGGAACTAGATGATCTTAAGGTCCTCTCCAACTCTAACTATTCTATGATTCAGACCCTGACTATGCTGTACTTCAAGCAACCAAGAACTTTTCTTGGATTTGAGTTCAGTTTTGCTCTTCTAAGGTGCCACAAAGTATCTGGATTTTGATTCATCCTTTATTATTAGTCTGCAGCATGAATTTATACAAACACTTCTGTGGCATGCATAATTTTTAAGGCAGCTAACAGATAAACATACTGAAGAAAGCCACCTGAGGCACTGGTCTCTCGCTGCATTAATGTTAACACCTCTCAGTTCATTATATTGAGGGCTGCTAAAAGGTCTTAAAGAATTAGTTGGAATGTTTTCTTAATCTAGCAAGGGAGATCACCAACCAATAAAGCTGAAGTGTTTTTATTCCAAGTTTAAAAGTCTGGAGACTGATACTGCAATTCCACACACATTTCTTGATGGCAATGCCAACACACCCAGTCCCCAGGCTCATTCACACCTCTAAAAACCTCCTCTTTGCTAGAGCCAGCTCAGCTCTTCATTCAGCTGCAGGGACTGGAGAACTCACTGGCTACACTACACAACTCCAGTAAGGCTGAGGGAACAGAACAAAGTAATGGCTAACCAGGCTGCTTATGAGTGGGCAACCGGCACAGGTGAAATGAGATCCATTTTGTGCAACTTTCTGATTAGTTTTCCACTTAATCTGTGCTATTATCAAGAGAGTGTTTCCACTGGTAAACAAAGCAGCTGCACAGCTTTTCCTCCTTTAGAGTGAAGCCCCAAGGATCCTTTCCTGTAAGGTCCCTATCTCTTCCACACCAACCCTCTCTTATTTTGGATGATACACTTCAGGGCACAGGCTACAAGCCAAAGCATGAGCCCAAGGAAAAAAAAACGGGTTAAAAAAACCAAGACAAATCTGCTGAGAGTATCTTAAAATCAATATAGAACAGAAGCAATACACCTGAAGAACCAATTATCAAATCCTGTGGTTAAACTTTTAGAGTAAACTACTGTAAAAATTATTAGTAAGTTTTGATTTCTGGCATATTTTAGTTTGATTTTGCTGCTGCTTATTTTTAATTCCTCATCTGTAAGGACACTTTAAGAAGGAAAAACAAACCAACCCTGAACAACAGAACTCATGCTTATGGTTACTGCCTTCACAGCATGGAGATATTGCAAAGCATTACACTAGTTTTTAAGAACACTGTTTTTCTGAAGCATGGCTGAAGTTCAAGAAGTATCTGAAACAGTCAGACTGAAACAGAGGAGATAAAAAACACAGAGGAAGAATGCGACAAGGGAAAGGAAAGCAGAACAAAACTGTGAAATATCACTACTGTAGTTGTTACTAACAAGGAGGGATTTGCATGTGGCTTGTGACCTACTGTTCAATTCATGTAATTTACGGACACACTTGTGACCAAACTTCTAATAGTATCTACTGTTCTCCAGAAATCAGGTTCACCTCTCAATATTATTAAGCAATCCATACATAACCAGGTGAAAAATTCTTTAGGTCAGCTCCTTGCCATTCTCAATGAAGAAGAAAATCTAACAATCCTTAACTTCACTTGATGAACAATAAAAGAGGGTTCACACAACCCCTGCTTAAGCAGATTTCCTTTCTTAAACAAAAATACACCTCACTGTCTTAGGACTTGAAGTCTGTACACCCATGCAACAGCATCTGAGTGTCCAGTGAGCAGTAACATCTGCAACAGAAGCAAACCAACCATTTATCTAAATGGAATAGTTAAAACATACTGTGAAGGTAAACTTGTGTCTAAAAATTGTACCTGATTATGGTTACCAGAAATATTCTGGTGATACACAAGTCTGAAGTATTTCACAACTACTGTAAAGCAACAGCAACGGGCTGGCCACGTCAGGAGAGCTGCCTGGCTTTACAAGCAGGAAGGGAGAACGTAAGTTCTTCCCCACTTACAAACGAAGTGATCTCTGTTATTGGAAAAAAAACCAAAGATGATGCAGAAACCACCATGCTCCAGTACTAGAATTGTCAACTCCACCTTGATTGCCTAAACCAAAATGCACAGGGGGAGGAGGCGGTGTGGGAAGGGGGAAGGCAAAACCTGAAACTGATTGCTCCCCAAACACCTTTTAATGTCTTCATTCTTTCCCAGTAGCCAAAGATTATCAAAACAAAAAAAAAAAAAAAAAAGGCAACAGGTTACTGTCCAAAAACTGTACAGTGCTAAATAAACACAATTCAACACAGACACTCCTCCTCTAGTCATACAGGGGCTGGGGCAGCCTAGCAGGACCAGATCAGTAATAGTCCCTTCACTGCTGATGGATAAAATAATGATGAATGAAAATACAGATCCCAGACACAGAGTGGCCATCCTTTCTGATCTTAAGACCTGCAAACCAGAACATTTGTGTCACCACAAGCCACAACCCCGCTGTTGCTGCCACCACCATGTCTAGTACAGCAGAACCACAGAATATGTGCACGTTTAAAACACCCACCCAAAAGTCCTCATCTACTGAGAGGTAAGGGTTGACCTGCACAGTGAAACAACAGAAGGAGATAGCATACCTGCCCCAACACATGCAGGGTGGCTTCTTCCTCAGCTGTGGGTCTCTAGCCTGCAGAGCATTCCAAAGTTGCTGCTGGGTCCCACTGCAGGCATGGGCAATCACACATGAGATGCTCCAGAGTGCATACAGACACCACATGGTCTAGGCTTGAAACTGACGTCCACAATTTATCCTGTACCTTCATGGCTCAGAAGCAAGTTTTACACCAAACATTTCCTACCTAGCCACAGAATGTGTTCATCTTATACTGGGAAAGTTTCTGTTCTTAAAAATTCAATTTCACTTTTCTTAAATACAGTTTATATGAACTTATTTATTAACTTATTTACTGCAGATATAGTCTGTACATTCATAATGCACAGATTAGCCATTTTATGAAATAAGTTTACACCCTGATCAACAGATTTAACTGTTTAACAGTAAGCATATTAACCCAAATGGATTTGGAATTTAAAACCTTTGCTAAGTTTTAATAGGTGTTTGCACCCTCATACTTCTAACAAAATTTCCATCAAAGTTCTGCCAAACAGTATCAGTGATGTTAGAAAATAATTCACCAAAACATATGAAACATATGGGAGAGAAAAATCTCTGTTGCAGAAACACACAAACATTCCCTTTTTTAAACACAGCTCAACAGAAATTCATCCAATGGTTGTACATCATCACATTTAGAGCCCTAAACCAGAATCTTCCTTAGATCTTAACAAAAACACACATGCACAGCTGGAGATGCCGTAGCTGTTAAAAACATCCTTACAGTTGCACTATGTGAGAGCACAAAATGATCAAGCTTAGAACTACAGTGAACACCAATGATACTCCTACACATCGTTTCTTACTCACACTAAGAAAAGAGAAATTACAAAAATCACTAAGAATTTTCACAGATTTCTGCATTTAAACATAAAATTCTACTGGAGTGCATTCAATCCCTTAATACATAAAATGTAAAGGTCCAAGTTCTATTTTCCAGCACTTTTATGATGTTTCATATCAAAAAGGTGTGACTACTAAAAAACCTTCATCACATACGCAAGAATAAGCTGAGGTACCAGTGTTTTCCCCAGTTTAAATAGGATGCTTCTGATACATCTTCTCTGAGTGGCATCACCCCAGAGGTTGCTTTACAGCTACAGCCAGGAACAACTACAGGTTTGCAGGCACTGAACATCCTGTTCTCCCAAGATGCTTGATGCTATAAAGCATGATGGTTTTGTTTAAATCTTCACTACTAAATGGGTCAGGAATTACTTATTTTGGTAATGTTTAAAACAGCAAATTAAAAACACAAACTGAGATATGCTATCTTGATTACCTAATAGAACTTCAGTTATAGCAAGATTTACCATTTAGTTTTAATCTCCATATTTTTAAGATCTTTTGTTTAACAAATCTGCAAATGCTGCTACACTGAATAATCAAGCCGTGGTATTCCAGATGCATAGTAAGTCCAACATAAAACAGTCTGCAAATATAGCTTCATATTCTGAAAAGAGTCCCAAAGATTCCTAGGCACTACAGCGAAAAACTAACACTGTCTTCCCCAAACTGCAAATACTCAGTACAGTTTCAGTATTTTCAAAAATCCATCTACCAATTTCCAGAAGCTTAATTACTTCTAGTTGACAAAATAACAGCTTTCTAGGGAAACTACACAATTACAAGTCAGAATAAAACACTACTTCCAAGCTGACCATTCTTTATTTTGCTGGCAAGTCATTCAAACTCCAGTCATTTTCTAAACTTACAGAGCTTGTTTTACTACAAGCAGTAAGCCAGGCTGAAGAGAAAAAACTGTTTAGCAGAAATATTAAGATGTGTTAAGTCTAAGCCTGCAACAATACACACAGATACATTATGCTAGGTGCACTCTTCCTCTTTTTGTTAGTGTATCAAATTAAAACATTGAAACTACTGGAGCAAAATACATTCTATTTTAAGTGACCAATGAAAAAAAGTTTCAGAAAATAGCACTGCATATTTGATGACTTGACAGATAAGACAGCCAGTCTCCAGCCCCCACTCTACTTGCCAAGACACTTTGTAATAATTGCTAATATATGTATTTATATACATATGATTTGAGAGGAAAAAGCACACTTGCTATTACTAACACTTTGTGTTGCAAACTACTCAATATTTTACTCCTTCACAGTCAACATTCTCCAGCTACAAAATACAAAGTTAAATTAAAGCAACTGAACACCTGAAAGCACAAACTAAAGCAAACAATGCTCTATTTTAAATTTATAATCGTTTAGGAAAAATTGGACGCTTTGCAAGCTTTAAACCAGTTCATTTTCACCCTTACCCCAAATATCAAATGATGTCATGCAAGATGTACTGGTTAAACTGGTTTAACTGCTACAGGCTGGATGCAGTGTTGAGATTTTCTTGTGATAAATTAATTCTGCAGCAATGAAACTGATTCAGCTAGTCTCAAACAACTATCTTCATCTGCTTTTTGAACGTTTGGGCTTATATTTCTTTTATGCACACACCCCTTGCTACTTATGTAGTACAGCTACCCAGTAATGACGGGGAGCAGTTTAACTTCTCTTCTGAATACTGGAGTGGAGTAAGGAAATCTGTTTTGTATAGTTCATCCTCAATAGTGTGCCATCTAAATTTCCCTCTGAATTTTCCATTTCTCCTTCATAGAAAGCTTACTAAATTTGACAACCTATTGAGCACCCAGTTTATAAAGAACTCACAGAAGAAACTCTGGACACCGTTAACACTCTTTAAAAGTCACCAGTGCTGCTTTCTCAATTGGTGTGAAGCAGCTGCATCAGAACAATGCAATGCACACCTTTTCCCAAGGCCAAACATACTGTTTCCAGAGGTAGTAAACATGATCATTACCAGGAATAAGAGACCAGGCCTGGTCCTTCTCTCTAGGTATAACATCAGAATTAACTTAATTTTGCTTGCTGTCTGCTGCATCAGCATTTTTATCTCCCCTCACTTGAGCATCATCCATTTCATGGAAAAATGTCAAGGCTGGAGAGGGGAAGGGGCAGGAAGAACATACAAACAAGCAGATACCCATGGTTGTACGATGAATTTGTCTGCATATTCTCCTCTCAAACATATAGCCTCACTTTATCATTGCTTAGGGTAGTTGTGGTTTCTGTACTATCGATCTGGTGACCCCTGCCCGTTCAAGGACAGTAACATTTGACACGTAGTCTGTCCAATGAATGTTTAGAATTGTACGGAGGCAGCGCTGATGGAAGCGTTCGAGGAGTCG
>JANHGB010029558.1:2418-26870 GCA_026283785.1 Coracopsis vasa
CAACAGATTACCAAATCCGTGACTGAGTTAGCAGCACTCCTGGTATTCTGTCTCATGGCTGAAGATCATCTAGTTCCAGCCCCCCTGCAATAGGCAGGGACACCTCCCACTAAACCATGCCATCAAAGGCTCTGTCTAACCTGGCCTTGAACACCACCAGGGATGGAGCATACGCAACTTCTTTGGGCAACCCATTCCAGTGCCTCACCACCCTTACAGTAAAGAACTTCTTCCTTATCTTAATCTAAACTTCCCCTGTTTAAGTTTTAACCCATTACCCCTTGTCCTATCACTATAGTCCCTAATGAATAGTCCATACCCAGAATCCCTATAGCCCCCCTTCAGATACTGGAGGGCTGCTATGAGGTCTCCATGCAGCCTTCTCTTCTCCAGGCTGAACAGCCCCAACTTTCTCAGACTATCCCCTCCTTTCATCTAAACCAAAGCATTTGAGAAGATGTATGTGCCCCTTTAACCACATGCAATGAGAGCACAGCCACTAAAACCTCATTGCAGTAAAGTTCTTCTCACAGCATCTCTAAAGAGGATTGCTCTCACTTGCTGTCAGTGACTACTGTTGTGATAGCAGTTACTGCAATCCCAGCTCCACACTCCCACTCCTCCCTTCCCCAGCCCCCAGATCCAAAATGGAGAAGTGACAGCCAGATTTCTTTTTTAGTTTCCCTTCCCCACTTACTTTGTCGCTAGGATCATCTTTTTCCTTGCTGTCTGCTCTTTCTGTTCCATGTGCTGTCTGGCAATGTGCTCTCCTACAGCCTTGGCAGGGAACTCGGTTTCACAGGTGTAGCCGAAATCTCTGGCCAAATGTAATGCTTCCCCTGTAATTAAACAAAACAGGTCAATCAGGTTTTAGGGTTATTATTATTACTGATATAATGGTTACAGAATGTCTTCCAGTCTTGAAAAAAAAAACCAAAAACAAAACCAACAAAAAACCCAGGCAATAACAAACCACTTTTGTAGACATTCATTCCCAATCTGTTACAGATTTGAGCCCATTTGGCCTTCTCTTGCTTAGTCATCAGATGGTGCCAGCCAGAAGATAGAATGGGTGTTCCTCTGAGGAGAATATACCAGTCAAGATACTTGGGTTTATCTCCTCCCTTGCCACCACTGAGTACTGGGCAGATGCTCAAGTTTTGTAAGCCCAGTTCATGATTGATATTTAAGGCATGAAAATTAGTGACAGGTAGGAATAAAGAACTCTGAAGGTCTCAGAAAATAACCTTCTGTAGAATAGAGATGTGGGGATAATATACATTTCAGCATATCTGCTTGGGTGTTAAGCCAGCAGGCACAATACAAGTGTCCCATACTAAAGATAAGCAGGCCCCAAAATAAAGCACAAGAAATAATCCTGCTTTCAAAATGATTATAATCAAAATTGATCAGACAAGACAAAAAGGAATAACAATGAAGATCACAGTTGCTGTTTTATAGGTGGGGAAATCAAGGCAAAGGAAGTCTGTGGTTTGATTAGGCTTTGTGAGAATATTGTGACAGGAGTGGCACTGAGCACCTCTCTACCTTACTATATCAGACACCATAACCAAACTCCATAATGGGTGCCGAGTGCCTCTAGAAGAACCTGCCTCTCTCCATCAGCTTAGAGAAGCCAGAATTTTGTGTTAGGGTTTACTCTGGCCTGCATGCTATGACTCTGCCAGCCATGGTGTGAGCTTTATATGATTGAACACAGCAGCCTGGAATGTGAACATCTGTGCATAAGTTAGTCTTTCCCTGGTGGGAAATAAGCACTTCCAGATGATACTTGCTCTCATCTCATTGTAGAAATAGGTCAGGTACCTGAAGTGTATGTTGAAGCACATCTGCATGAGTGATTCAACAGAAATGTGCTCTAGAATAGTTTTGGGGTTAGGTGTTGCTATTTTATTTATTATTTTATTAATTATTTTATTTTATTTATTTCAGAATTGTGTATTTGATTGCGATCATGAGAAGTGGCATTGGATCCTGGCTGTTTAGAGATCAGCCTAATGCTTCAGGTGAACAGTTATGGGGGATGCAGGACCTGGAACACTTCTCTTTGGGAATACATGCAGTACAATTCATCTGATTAAATGCTGATATTGGTGTCTGATCTAATACTTTCAAGTCAGTGGAGACTAGCTTTTGAAACATGTATCATGCCATACTAAAGTATGTAGTAGGCAAAACTGGATCAGAAGAATTATAGAAAAGTCCAGGTTAGAAGGGAACTCAGGATACTATGTTCTGCTGAAAGCATGGCCTTAGATTAGGTTATTCATGGCCTATTCAAACCTGATCTTGAAAATTTCTAGCCATGAAGATTCCACAGCTTTTCTGAGCAACCTGATAGAATGTTTAATTATTATTTCAATTTAATTCAATTGTTAATCACCCAGAAGTGCTGATTTCTCCCTGCTGACTAGAATGTGATATGAGAGGATGGATACAGCTACAATAGAAATGATGAAATAAATCTCATTCCCAGCAAGACTGAATCTGCTCTGCACAGACCTGGTCAAACCAAGGAAGATGGGAACTTCCATGGGAGCAGTGGTCATGTGCAGGGGCAGTGTGAGGCATAAGGAACCACAGGTACTGACCTCTATTCATGACTGTTCTCCATCTTTTCAGAGTTTATTGTCTCCCCTTCTATCACTGGAGTTTTTACCAGAAAAAATACATTAAATTTCCACAAACACTTTATTGTGTGTTTATCTCACCTAACTGGATCCAAGTACTAGTAAAATACATGCACTACTCCAGGGAATTTGCTGATACTAGCCATCAACAAGCTTGGCAGCTGTAACCAATTTTACAGAAAAAATGAAGATTATATTCAAAATCATCTGCATTATTTTTTTTTTAAAACATGATTTCCAGTATGCCTAAAATTAATTAGAAGTTAACAAACAACTACTATCTCTGAGTTGGAAGGAGATACAGTTTCCACTTAGTTTACAGCTTCTGGAAAAGTAAAATAATTTTCAGTGAAATTAAAGTGTTTTCCAGTGGCATGTTAACAGTGAGTCAGAATAAAACAGCATATAGATGGTTGCCAATTTTGTATTTAAAACATCTATACCAGAGTTCTTCATGAATCAGAAAGGGTACAAGTCTGTACCCTTTCTTGTCCATGAAGAAACCATGGCTTTTAAATTTCTGTAAAGATACTTCAAAATTTCAATTTCAAAATTTCCATTTCAACTATGATTTTACTCTTCCTTAAATAAAAATTTATGGAGTAAATCAATTGCAGAAAACCACCAGGTTTTGCTTTTGACTGAACTCTATTAAAACACTTGATAGGTTTGTTTTCATACCAGCATGGAGAGAAGACAAAAATACAACTGTTTGAAGCTGTCATCAGCTGGAGCTACTATTCTCCAGACAGCTCTGTCCTGATCCCAGTCAAACCCAAGTAATAAGGAATGTAGTCAGCAAGGAATTTAAATATTTAGCCATTGGAAATGACTTGGTTTCTTCAAGAGAGCAAAACTTTTACGTGATGAACTGTAGGCATTTATGTAATAGGGTCAGCAACAAACTGTCTGAAATATTTGTGTTTGCACTTAATGTAAAAAAAGGGGGAATGAAAATATGAATTTTCATTCAAAATTACTTTTACAAAGATGGTGTGTATTATTTACTAGAGCTGAGAAAATGACACTAAACTGTTCTGATGATCTGAGAAAATTTACAAAACTATAAAACTTGCCCATTTTACCTGGAGCCACGATTGTGATTGAGCACTAACAGTTTATGAGGAGATCAAGTCATGAGCAAAAAGAAATGAAATGTCTTATCTGCTTGTGGATATAAGTAGATAAAAATATAGATATTGTGCTTTGTGAAATAATAAAATTAATATTTTTAATGTATTTTAACATATATTTTTACTGGAAATGGAAAGCTGATGTATTTATGAATGCACATTAGAACGATGCATATTTATTCACATAAGTATGCACTTCCATGTGACATAAGGAGTAGGCATTCCAAATTACAATATAAAATTCTAAACAGAAAACCAAATGTGGACATGAAAACACTGCAGAACACAATTTGTCATATTTCATTGATGTCATTTTGAACCTGGACCAAATGGTCATTTGACGGATTTTGATATACTTCTATACATATTAATTTTTTGTCAATCACACTGAATAGATGTTACTTGTATTACTGTATAGTAGGAAATATGCCTGCTTGGTGGGGGAAAGTAATTTGTACAAAACGTCATAAAAGATGTTCTTTCTTTGTCTACATCATACTTTGGACAAATATTTATTCTAGGGGAGAATGTGGAAATATTGGAAATGTGGAAGAACTAATATCTTTTTTTAATCTTAGATTTGCCTTCTTCTGCCTAGTTATTATTTACATCAGGGAGGAGTCATACTGAAAGTGGAAACTCCTAAAATCCCTGTCTTTAACAGCCCGTTGCCTTGTTTCAATCTAAAAGCAAATTTCCCTACGTGCAATATCATCAGCTCTTTTCTCCTGCAGGGACAAAGAATAGGTGTTGGGGATTGCTGACTCTTTCTCCCAGCACATGGCTTTGCAGCTATAGACAGTGCTGTGTTTCCTATATGATTTGACAATTGTCCAGGGAGCTTTGCATGATGGCAAAGGACAATTGCTGAAGCTGAATTAGCAAAGACAGCTCCGGAAAGCCTGAGTGGAAAGGCCAGCCATGTACCCTGACAGGTTTCTGTGGGCAGGTGCAAGGAGCAGCATGCATGTCTCCTGGGTCTAACAAGAATGAGAGATGCTCCTATGCAGAGTGAAGGCAAAAGTTGTGTCCCAGGAGAGGGACATTCAGCATCTGAACCTCCTACTCTCCTCTGCTTTGCCTCCTTCAGATGCTCTACACAGCAGAAATGCTACCCAGGGGTAGGAGGGATAGGCAGAAGGTGAAAAGAAAGGTTTTTTTTTATTTGTAGGGTGAGAAGGGAGGAGGAACAAGTGGAAGGATATTTAAACAAAGGTTGGTGGGGGAGAAGTGTGACAGTTGATAGCAGGGTGAAAAAAGTAACTTTTGACTTATTTTTCTTTAGAGTTTTGGTCTGGAAATGATGAATGACGTCAATTCAGTGTCTAGGAAATTTAGTGTCTTAATTGGGTTTGACAGGAAAACAGATTCCAGTTTGTTTTTTTGTTTTTTTTTTTTTTCTGTTTTCTGCTTTTGGTTTGTTTTGGTTTTTTTGTTTTTTTTTTGTTTTTTGTTTTTTTTCTTTTTTTTGTTTTGTTTGAGGGGGTAAAAAATCTCATGGTTTTAAAGTCATTCTTGCATTGCTTTTACCTGCATCTGCAATGACATTTATGCTGTGACCTGTCCAAACAGAAGGGGACACCTCTCCTCACATCTTTTTTTTCGCCCGGTGGGGAGGCCTTTGACTCCTTTGAGCCATCAGTAAAGCTTATTCCTGGCAATGCTAGTATTTAATGAAGGAGCCTTTATGGTTTTAGCTAAGACGTAGGTATTTTCCTATTATGGCTGCTAAGAAAAATGACCTTTCCTTTCACCTAATCTAGGCACTAGAGGGCATCCCTCACCTACAGGTTGCGCAAAGATATGTCCCATGCTGTTGTGGAGACTCTTGCAATGCGGACTTCATTCTCCCAGTCTCTTTCCACCCATTGAGCTGATTTATGTGGATGACAACGTAAAAAGCAGAGCTGATATGTCAAACAATTCTTATTTTGGGCCTCAGAAGTCCCTACCAAAGACACTAAAAGTGCAACTTGACCAAACCAAGAATAACAGTACACACCCAGCAGCCATGCTGAACCTCAAAAGAAGTAAGTTTGCAGAAAAAAAAGAAAAAAAAGGGGGCCACAATAATTTTCATAATGGATCTTCACATGACCACAACAGCCTAGAAGTTTATTACAGTTCCTCTGTTGAACTTAGCAGTACCCCCCAAAAGTCAATGATTTTAGTCTATTTTAGAGGAAGAAATGTATTAGTCATGCTAGAGACTTTTGAGGTGGCTTTGGTCAACGTACCTAATCACCGTATAACTAATTTTGTCTTTTCTTTCCTCAAAGAGATAATCAAGATGTTGAGCACATTTCTACAATACAGAAATATTAAAGGCCTCCATACATCAATGACTCTTAAGACCTTTTGTAATAATAAACTTAGAACCATCTAAAGTAATCAAGAGTGACACAGTCTTGGGTCCTAATGTTAGTGCACCTAGTATTTAAGGATTTAATAACACTAGTAAGTCATGATGTCAATTTCTCTGTTGCCATCATACAGAAAAAGTCAAGGTTGTTTTCTTCATGTCCTCTAAAATATGGAATAAGCCTGTGTCTTTCCATTTCTGCCTCTTCGAGCAGCAGGAGCCATTGAGGGATGAGTTTTCTTGCAGTAACAATGCTACAAGTTAGTACCGCTTGGAAGTAACATGTACTTGGAAGTAGCAGGTACAAAGAGGACACCTTCTACTACAAAGACAATGAGCACTGCTGAGTTTGGCAGAGGATTGGTTATGTAGACAGAAAATGAGTTTCATATTGTTTTCTGTTGGAATGTTGATGCACATGGTGATGCCTTTCCTCAAAATTCCGGTAGATAAAATTCATTATTAGCACGTCTAAGCAAACAGGTCTCTATCAAAATGAGCTCAGTCTTCTCAGTATATATCTTTAGGATGGTTTTGGACAGTAAAGGTGTCCAAAACAAAAAGTAATGCCATAAGCTTGATAATAGGTTTGCTATTGGCTTTAAGCAAATGGCAGTGAGGTAAGCACAGCTCTGTCCTCTGGAAAAAGGAATCTAATTCTGACTTACAGTAGAGGTACTTTGCCATCAATCCAAGACAGGCAGTTGAAAGAAAGCTTCCTCACTCTCAATCTCTTGTAGTAGCTAGACACATAGCTCTGTTTATTCTTTCCTGTTAAGACCCAAGATATGTGCAGGACTGTAAGGGTAAACTAGTACCTTATGTAAGACTGTAACTCCTTTACAGCTTTCTTTTTATTACAAGCAGATGTGATATGGGCACACCTGTATTTCAGAGCAGCCCCATTGTACTTCTCTGTGCTCAGTGGTCCCTGAGAAGCTCAGTTCCTCGTCTTAGATGCTGAAAAACCTCCACTGGTGCAGTTTCAGCACTATTTCTGCCTTGGGGAGTCTCCATCCTTTGAGATAAAAACCTCAGTAGAAAAGGTCCTGGCAACCTCTTCTAGTTGACCCTGCTTTAAGCAGGAAGATTAGACTAGAAGATCACCAGAAGTCCCTTCCAGCCTCAACCTTCCTATAATTCTGTGGTTCTGTGGTAATATGTGCTGAGACCTCAGCTTGCTTGCCTAGATCTGTATGGTCATTTCAGGTTATGATCCTAGAAGGTGTTGACCTTTAGGATAAGCTGAGTGTTCTCAGTATCAAGGAGAAGGGATCTGAAATTCCCAGAGCTGCTACTTGTAGCCAGACAACAAAGTAAGTACTTGGTGGATTCACCCAGAATAGAAAGATTCAGGTAGAGTTTCTTCCCTTTGCCTGAGGGGTTTGAACCTGCATCTCCCAGTTGAAGGTTTGAAGAGCCTGGCAGTATTTGGTGAATGATATTTAAACAATAAATAAAGGCCAAGGAAGTATCTCCTGGGCCTGTCTAGAGTTTATCTGAAAGCTGATTTCATTCATTTATGTGTGGGGAGGGAAAAGACTTGTCTAAATATTATGCTTTCTTATGGGAGAAAGAAATTCATCACAGTTTTGGAACAGCTCCAGAAAATTCACAAGTTAAAAAAAAAAAAAAAGAGGATAAACAAACCTGCTTGTAGAGTTGGTATGAGACATATATCTTTCTCACAAGAACATTTGGATAATTGATTTGTAAGTCAGATCCCAGCACAAAATGCACAGATCAATGCCTAGGAGACTGCAGGACCAAACCCTTTTTTTGGTGCCAGCATGTCTCAGAGTGAACTTCCATTTTGTCACTTGTTCTGTCTGTGGTTTTAGGCAAATCAGTTCTCTTTGTACAAAATACGTATTATGATATTTAACACTGTGATTGAAAAGGATTGCATACAAGGAAACATTTTAATTAAATTCATGCTATATTACAATATTACAAGCCCTACCTTCTACCAAGGAAGTCAAGAGTGTGACATTTGCTGCTTTTCTTCTTCCTGCAGGCAGATTCAGTCCCAGTCTGTCTAATTTCTCTCGCAAGCAGCGTCCTCCATTCTTGGATTTTGCTCTATCATGAGAGAACAGTAGGAGAGAGAAGCTTGTCTTTATTTTGCACTTTTTTCCCATGTTATTGTAAGTCTAGAAATTGCATACACCTTATTGACAAATGTGTGGGGCAATGCCTGCTCTAATGACATCAATGGAAAATATTTCAGATCTCTATTCTTAATGTCCTGCTCACGCTATGAGAGTCTTCCACATTGGTCCTTTGACAAAATTAGATATTTTCATGCCTGTCACAATGACATTTGGTCTTCAGACAGCTTTCCACCTAGTAAAACCAGTGATCCTGATTTGAGCACTGAGCCTGGGATTGCAAACACAGAATATAAACACTGACTGTGCAGTCGCTTATTTAGCCACCCCAGGCTCCAAAGGCAATCGAGAAACAAATTTGCATTTCTAGAATGATATTAAGCATACATCTACAATGAGGGGACTTATCTCTCTCACCTGACCATAAAAGGAGTCAGGCATCAACTGTAGATGTTTGCGTGGAACTCAGCTCTAGCTATCTCTCTATAATTTATGTAGAAACCTGGGTACTTAGAAATGTAGCCTGCAGAGCCCAATAGTTCTAAGGAAGAAGGATAAGGCAGCAGGAAATGCTGAAGCTAAAATCCCAGCTCTCATTGGCTATCTATGCCCCTATCTCAAATGCCAACATCACTTTGTTCTCACAAAATGGTTCCTTGTGCATCCCACACCTGCTTTTCTTCAAAACCTCAGTGTTTGAATCATTTGAGACATATTCACTTATGCAGCAGACTTAGGTTCGATTTCTTTCTTAGCCTCAGGGAATTTTAACCTGTGACTTTGAGACAAATGCAGCAGCCAGCTGGCAGCAGACAGCTAATGCTAAAATGCTTAAACATTGAATAGAGCAATGCCTAGAACCCATATCTCTCCCATCCCAAATGAATGACCTGGTCATTAGATAATAGAGCCATCAGTACAACTACCTTTGCTTTTGTCCAACAAATATTTAATTAGCCCCAAATGAGATTGATGGACCCTCAGCTTAGAATAATCAATTACTGAGTATTAAATATGCCTAATTAGATGTGCAGGTTCAAATTTCTTTAGGCAGAAGAAGGAACCAAATTTGGAATATCACATTTGAATGGTCATTTTTGCCCACTAAGAGATACCACAATTTTGACCATGTTGTATGTCATGAAATGTCTTCCAAGCACACTGTTCTGAAAAAATGCTATTTTGAAAAATACCTAGACAGTGATGGCTGTGAGGATAAAAAATCAACCCTGTCTGGTCTCAGGCAAACCATGAGCAAGGTTTGGTGGTGTTACATCTCTGCTGGTCAATGACAGAGTGTTTGAATCTGTTCTCTGTTTGTAACACCTACAGGTATAGCTTGATCAGATCTATTAATTAACACTCTCTGCTTCATAAGACAGAATTAGTATATCCAAACTGCTTGCTGGATGAGTCCCTGGCTTTTGCTACCTCCTGAACAATGCCCAGGGTTGATCTGGAAGATTGATCTGGGTCAAAAACCACATGGAGATCATTCTAGTATTTTAACAGAGGAGAGAAATAACTCCCCATGTTCAGGTTGATGACCTTGCATTCTTAATATCTTGCACTGGTATGGATGAAGTTTGTTGTAGGATTATTTGAAATTAATATTTCTGTGACTATTAGCTAAAGACCTCACTTAGATGAAGCAATAACAGAGGAAGATGTTTGTGGATGTAGATTTTGGATTTCATTATCTATAGAGGCAGCTAAATGGGGCTTATGCCCCTGAAACAACTTTATGATCCATAGTCCTTACTCTGCAAGATGGCTCAAGACAGCTCTTGTACTACTACATATCTTAAAATATTGCAGGTTGGTTAAAATGACTTTCAGTATAAGTATGAGCATCAGTGTGGCCTTCAGTGACAGCAGTGAAATAGCCTATGACTTTGCAGCTAGCTTTGATCAAAGGGCATTCAAGTAGCTTATGCCATCTAAGTTGATGCCTCAGGGACATTGCGACTTACACATGCCTGGCTGAATTACAGTTGCCTCCTTGTTTTCCACTTGCAGTGTGAGGCACAGTCTGCCACTTCCCTCCTTTCTGCTGTCTGCAGATGTCTACTCTGGTCAGTGAAGAGTCAGAAGCAAAATTTTATCCGATTACTTGCTTCTCCTGAGTATCTCAAACCAACAAAAATAAAACCAGTGTGTTCTGTCTTTTCTGTACTCAAAAGATAATGCAAAGGAGAAAGGAAGAAAAAGAAAACCCTACACTCTGTGTTTTAGTTCTTTGTTGAGTGACAGCTGTAACTATACTTGGTAAAACAATTTACTTTTAAACAGTTTCTTAACAAGATTGTCAGATTTGTAGCTTTGGTGAATTTTTCCACATGCTGAAACTTTGGTTTTGTTTTGTCCAAAACAAGGCAAAGCAACACTTATTCATCTTTGATGAGCAATTGAACTGAGTGGGTTAAAAAGAAAAAGCAGTTCAACAAAAAATGTAAACTTTTTATGAAAAATGTCAACACAATCTTCATTTTTCTCTTTTGCTGAAAATTTCCTTAGAATCAGCCTCCTGCTTTCCCAAACTGTGACCATCTATCCAAGTGAGGAAAAAGAGCAAAGCCTATTCATAGAAAATAAAATCAGAGAAATTACAGCACTGTCTAGGACTTGTTACTCTCACCTTCAACTTACCTTCTCAAAATACCTCCTAAGAGGGAAGCATTGAGGCATTCTGGTGGTGAAAGGCGTCTCTTCACCTCTGCAATGGTCACTTTGTACTTCGAAGTGGAGCTGAGTAGAGATAAGCGACCAGGAACAGAGCAGAACAGGTCGGTGGGGTTAACAACGCAGGTGCCACCTATACATAAAAAAAATGTTAAAGCTGTGGAAACCTGATATTCTGTGCTTTGAGAAATTCAGTCATGAAGAACTAACCATTCTGTTGCTTACTTGTGATTGTTGTTGGGGTTTGTTTGTTTTAAGGGGGTGTGGGTTTTTTTTTTCTTGTTTTGTTTTTTGTGTGTTTGTTTTTAAATATTGTATCACATTGTTGCTTTGAGAAAGATGAATGGATTGAAATTTCAGCCTGGGAAAAGTGAATTATTAGATCTCGTAAGCTTTACAGTCAAAGTAGGTCGTTATGGCTATTTGATATCCTTGCATTACATGCTCAGTAAAAATTACATATTATCACTGACTGTTGTTTCTAGTATGATTAATAGCAAAAGATCAAACCAGATTCAAGAATCATTCATGCTTTTAAAAAATTCAGTTTGTGAAAAATTTAGGATGTTGGTTCTAATGAGAAATGCTAATTTTTAACTCTCATAGCAGTGTTTAGGACTACAGAGATGCAACAGCGCTATAGGTTTGCGGTGATTTGCAGCTAGAACAGTTTTCCACACCTTTGAACTCTCATATACTCCTTCTAGAGTTAGGTCAAACCCTCAGCTGATATTAATGATTGAAATCTATTGAGCTACATCAGTTTATCTCAGGTTAGTTCTGGAATTGTTTATTTTTCGAAAGTGGCAATTACTTGGCCTGGGTCTGAAACTGCTGAATGATCGCCAAATCTTTCAATGAAGGTTGTGATCAATAACTCCTCAGGCAAAACTGAGCTTTTAACTTAAAGCTAATATGAGAGAGCAGCAGAGAAAACTTTCTCTGCAATGGATCCAACAGGATAGAACAAACTCCCAAGGGAAAAAAAAATAAAAAAATCTTAAGGACTAACACATATTTTATCACCAAGTGCAAACCACTTTTCTTTGACCTGCCTTCTCCAACCTGAAAACAATAAAAAATTCTGTGGAAGAAATAAATCTTACCACTGCATGCACAATTCTTCCCTGGGGGAAAGATGAGAAAAAAGAATGAGCTGCATATGACAGTGATGTAAAATATCATATGATTCAATGCACTACTAGAAGGTGTTCAGGTGGTTTATGTGAGGATGATGATATAAAGACCTTACAGCAGAATTAATCTGTGCTTATTATTTGTGTTTAAAAGAAAGATACTGTATTCTTTAAGCTACAATAACAATGTCTTCTTCACTGTGAACACCATTATCTTTTCCACCACAAGAGCCCAACTTATGCTTAAAAATTTTAGTTTGTAATCTAAGTTCTGAGAATAGAGTAGAACAGAACAAAACAAAATAGAATGAAAAAATTAAACAATAGCTCATTTTAGACAAGATCCTGACACTTTTACTTCATCTTCTTCCACACGTAATTCCTCTTAAAATTAAGGTGACTATATATGTTCTAGTTTTAGCAAAGACCTCATTAAAGGCAGACTGTTGCTTGCATACATAAGGCAAACATAATTTCTTTCAAAATATTTCAGCTCTTGAAGGTATATTTAAACATTTCTGTTGACAGCAACACCAGAAAAGAACATCTTCTGGTATAAATCCCAGATGGGTGAGATCCTGACTCAGTACGGTAGGATATCTTATGACTTTTGTAATTGCTGTTTGGGTTAGTTTTTTGTGGTGGTTTTTGTTTGCTTGTTTTCATATTTGAGGCAGGGCTGCACAGAAACCAATATTTCCAAACTTCTGGTTTGTCAGGTACATTTGTGAAGGGTGTCAGCACTGAGTAGATTTGTTTGTTTGGCGTCTCCTGCCACACAATACATATACACATGTGTACATATATATGTGTCAAGAAAACAGTGGCAATGTGTACATATTTATTTACTTCAGTAAGTTTGTAAATTTTATAATAAAACTATACTGAAATCAATGTCATATTTAAGTTTATCTTCTTGCCAGATTAAGCCAGTATGTGCATCATTTATGCCAGATAAATAATTGTTCCTTTAATCCAAAAACCTGTTACCCTGCAACTGCTCCTACCCTAACCAGAATTTACTCTACATATTATTTAGTAGAAGGTTGCTTACAGTCTAAAATGTTTTAAAATATCATGGCTATGCAACATGATCTTAAAAAAGGAAATTCCAAGTAAGGCAGGTATGGGTTAAAAGTAAAAGAAAACAAGAAGTCTAAGTCATTTACTTTCCAGAAATATGAAGAAAAAGTTGCAAATTACAAGAAGGTAAAATCTGTTGAACATAATTACTTTACTATATTAATTATTCATTTGACACAGCAAGAGAGAGAGAGTGGTGTGGTGCTTTCTAAACAAAGCTACATCTCTGTCACGAACTGTGTGCATTTTTGAAGGCACAGATCTCCTACCCCAAACACCACCTTGGGGAGGAGATGGACGAAATCCTGGGCTTTACACCAAGAGGTAAACTGGAAAAGGCATGAGAGTAAACAAAATGAAGGCTGCTGGAAAGAGAAAGGAAAGGAAAAATGCAACTATACTAGAGAATGAAGGGTTAGGTTTCTTGCCAAACACACACATTTTAGTGTATTCCTTCCGCCATATTCTGATCATTCATTAGAGTAGACCAACAATTTTATGAAGAAGTGCAGCTCAATGGAGAGAGAATAAGGTATGTATTATGTTGCACTAAACAGCAGTTTAGGCAATAATAAGCTTTTCTTCCCCATCAACCCATGCCACTGTAGGTGCTGTTTGAAAAGTCAAGCCTTGTTCAACTACTGAGACAGTCTTGTCACAACAGGGTATTTGAGAGAGGAGTTGCTAACAGAGACCAGCTGAAGAAGCAGAAGAAAATTACCTTGAAAATAGAATGGAAAAAATGTCTTTTATGAGTCTAGCAGTTCCACTTGGAGATCTTTATTCATCTTAGAAGTTTTTACTTGTTTGAGAAATCCTCACAGACCAGCTCCTGGTGCCAGAATACGTAAGACCCATTCAGCTCAGCAAATGAAGAGCCCCACACATAGCACAGCAAACTAATGTGCCCACCAGCATACATAAAGAAGATTGCATTGCTCCCTGACTAGGTATACACACCATTGGTCCTACTGCAAGGCTAAGAAGAAAATGAGAGCAAGCAGAAGGTGAGATAACTGGTAGGATCATCAGGCAGATTGCCTCGGCAATTTCATGCTCCAAGTACCACATGAAATGGGACTGTGAATGTAAAAAATATTCTTTTTAGGACAACTGTTTATTCCCACAGAGAAGTGATGACGTGGTCCGATCTGACATCATCAGTTGCCATAAGGTACTGTGTTAGAGATGGCTGTAAATGGTGACAGTTGTTCTCTTACAGGCATAGAGGTCTTAAGACACAAGCAAGATGAGATTTAGATGAAGGGAGAATATTTTTAATATTGCAACTAATTAATAGATTAGAAAAAAATAAAGGAAAGAAGGGAAGCTTTCAGGTACACAACTGTTTCTTCAGGGCTTGTTTCATCCAACTCTATTCAATTACTTCTTTCTTCTTGATGGAGTTGAGTTTTATCCTCTGATTTGTCATATTTGTGTTGATTTCAACAAATATGATCATTCAAAAAGAAAAAGATAGGTGTGGAGGAGATATGCTTTGTGCAGCAGGCCACAGTTGGGTGAAAGACCAAGGACCATATACTGAATTGTCTCAGCTACCAAATAACCTTGGGAGATTATATATAACCTGATATAGCTGAAGATTTCCCTGCTTATTGCCGGGGAATGCAAACTATCATATGAGTTTATTCTAGTCTGGTCTAATCTAGTCTAGTCTAGTCTACACTAGTCTATTCTATTGTATGGTTATAATAATATGATTATTGTCAATTAGTCTCAGGGAGAAGAATAACAAAAGTTTGTGTACATTTTTTGCTACCTTACTTTTGGGCTCAATTGTTTTCCCTATAGCTGACTGGTTCATGATCAGCACAACATATTCCTTTGTGTGAACCAGTCTTTTGATTTGTTTCTCAAGCCTAGAATGAACAAAAGTTAGGCTATGTGATACTGAAAAAGGTAGTTATAGCAAACATCATGAGAGTATTTTCCTTTCCTATTCCTGTCTCTCCATTAAATAGCACAAGTCAGTAAAAAATGCCAACACAAGCTGATGATGGGTTGTGTAGATGACAGTAGCGAGAACAACAGAGCCATACTCTAGCCCAACAGTCTTGTCAACACAACAAAAATCCCAATAATGTATGACGCAAAAAGAGCTCAGTCTGTTTTGATTGTGGGTTTCCCTTTGTATAGATGTAGAGGACAATGGGGTGGCTGGAGTGAGATGATTTATTCCAATTTAGTTATATGCTTGGGCATCTGCTGAAATGTAAGTCTCCCTGATGCCCTCAGAGTTAAAATTTTTTGCATCTTTTCATTGATAAAATCCACATTCTCACATATTTTATGCTTTTCATACATAACGATATTACTTTGTTAGGAATTAGAGAGAGAGAAATATCAGTTGTTGTCAGAGGATGATTTTTACACTTGAAATACTAACACTTCTTAAAATGTTTGCCTATAAACCTATATAGATACACACATCCTTACATTCTTCAAGGTCATTTCTTATTTGTTAATAGTAACAGCTACAATATGATGGGTATTTCATATTCATTCAAGACGAGGTAGTCCCTTTCTCCAAGACATTCATCCATAAATATCGTGCATTTATGGAAGGAAACATCATAACACACTGGTGACAACAGCACAGAAGTACTGTGACAACAGTGCAGAAGTACTGTTTATTCTTTTTTTTTTCAGGATATACGCATGTTTGTGCACTTGTGTATGTTATTAAGTATAAGCACGCCTGAGTGCCTGCAGATTAATCTTATATAAAATATTAATAACGTGCTATGCTTTTTATTAGTCTATTATTTATATCTACAGGTGCTGTCAGTGGGAGTCTCCAGCTTATAGTATATTTTCTGCTCTGCTCTGAAATTCTGGCAAGTTTTCAATACATTACAAAATGAAGAAATGAAATTCTGCTTCTCCTCAGCATTTTTTCTTTTTTTAGCAAATAACAATTCTAAGCAAGCAGTTAACTGCATAGATTTTATCAGAACTATTTAGTCCCATGTTCATGTAATGGCTTAAAATCGACTCATAGAATAGTTTGCATTGGAAGGCACCCAAAGGTCCCAAAGGACTGAGAGGAGAGACAATAGTTTTTAAGATCAGCCTCTTACTTATGCAGTCTTTTTCAAGGCTATTAAAAGTGTTAACAGTTTTAAATTTAGCCAAGGTTAAAAAAAAAAGCAAAAAAAAAAAAGCCTGAGAGAAGCAAGGTCTTACGGTAGAAACCAGAATAATATAAATAAGGGGTATTGTTACTGGCACTCAACTTAAAAGACTATATGAACTTGCAAAAGAATGTTGAACCTCAGGCCCCCAGGACCAGAACTCTGTTGTTGAGCTGTACCAGAACTGATATAGGAGCACTTTTGCAGCTGCTAGTGTGAAGGATAGGACACAAAGCAAAGCAAAGGAAAAGAATCTACTTCATTCCTCTTTCCTTTGCGGTAGCCATAAGAACTTATCAGCACTTTTCAGTGCCTCTCTGGATCTTCTCTAAGGCAGCGGTTTGGGAAAATAGTTGTGTGTTGCTGGCTGGTGTATGTGAACTCATGTGGGGTGGTGGGACAAAGTCTGGGGCAGGCTGTGTGTGGTGCACATGAGGGTTTGTGGCTCTGCTGTAGCATTCTGCAAGTATGCTTTTTGCGGAGCCAGTGGAATGGTGCTGAAAGGAGGGGGACCTGTGCTCAGGAGGCATTGGCAAGTTGTGTGTGTTGTGTGGCCACTTCTGTTGTGCTTCTTCTACACACTTGGTTCCTTGCGTGTGTGCCTGAGTTTATGGGATGCCAAGGACTTCTCTGCACGGTGTTCATCCCATACAGGTGTGGTTCTGAGATCTCCACTGAAGCAGGTCAAGCTGGGACTGTGCAAATCAAGACAAATCACAGCTTGGAATAGAACAAAGGGAGACAGAAAACACAAAATACACAACATCTACCCCAGCAGGAGAGGGGAGGAGCACAGACCTCCAGAGTGGGTGAGATCCCTACCCAGGGGCTTTCTATCACCCCTCAGTGATGGAAAGCAAGCAAAGAAAACAATGCAAGCAAGCAAACAAATAAACCCCACCTAACCTCAAAAATAAACCAAAACAAACCTTCAAACAAACAACAAAAAAAGGCCAACCAGAATCCAGCCTCACATCTCTTCCCCAAATTTTTCCCGAAAATCTTGTCTGGTGCCAGAACCTAAGGGTTCTCCGCTAGCCTCCTGCCGGGGGAAGCGCAGGGTGCCCGGAGAGAGCCCGCTTTAACCGGCTGCCCCCTCCATTCCCTTCCCCAGGCCCAAACACCCGGGTAGTTGAAAGTAGCCGACCACTTTGGCTTTAGTCGACTGGAGATTATCTCAGCTGGAGCAGCGAGAGCCATTAATTAAACCAGCTATTTAGGATTTTAATGCGATTTAAATTGGCCCTTGGAATAAAAGAGAAAAAGACAACAGTGCTAATGACAGTGCATTAGGATCTGAACACAATGATGGGCTATTACAAGAGTCCCGAGGCTCTTGTAAGGTTCAGAAGAGCCGGGTAAAGGGAAGGAAGAGGAAAACAAAGGGAACACTAGGAGGGGATGTGCCCTGCCTTCACTGGGCTGCTCTTTCCGGCCCTACCGGGATGGCTGAGGGTGCTGGCGGAGAGATCGAGTCCTAAGCACCCTTAGGACCCTTAGCCCTGAGCACCCTTTGGTGGATGGGGGCTAGCCAGGTAACTCCAGGCGTTTTGCCAGAGCAGAGGATAGAAAGGTGAAGGGGGATGGCCCCTCTGCCCATTCCTGCATCCCAGGATGCCTGACAGGGACCGTGGAAGATGGCAGCTAGCCAGCACCCGTGTTATTTTTTCCTTTCTGCACACAAAATCGCAGTAGAGAAGATTGTCCCGGGGAGAGGTGCAAAGCCGTGGGCCTTGCCTTCACCCACCTCCTTCAACCTCACTCCCGAAGTCTCGTCCTTAGTGACTGAGTCATTAGGACTCATTAGGTGGAGTGCCAAAAATTAAAATTAGAATGGGGGAGACGATCAAGGCTCGGCGATTGTCTTTCAAATGAGAGGTGATACTGCGACTAAGTACATAATAGGCAGAGGCGAGAAAGAGGAGCGTCTTTCCCCAGATTTTATTGGTAGACTTTATGGTGGTTGGAAGGAAGGTGGTTTTGGGTTTTTTTCTTACTTTCTTTCTTTTTCTTTGTTTTCTTTTTTTATTTTTTCTTTTTTTTTTAGTCAAATAAGATCTGAGGGCTGTTCATAGCCAGGCCCTAATGCATTCGGATGTCACTCACCTCTAAGCGATTTGACAAACTCAAGATCTCTTAAAACGTGCAGGGTTCAGATCATATTAATTCCCAAAAAATGTTTTGATTCAAAGTAGTTTGTATTTTATGTTGCCAAGGGCAATCGAAAAAGAACTATTGCCGATAGGTTGGCCCCTCTCTCTTCATGGCCCAGAGGCGATAGCAGTATTTAAGCTTCTGAAATTAGCCTGGGGCAGGAACGATGGATGATCACAAAGCGAAACAAGAGCTTTTTTTGGAGTTTGCCATCTCGATTTCATAAAACGATGCAGGCCAAATGTCACCGTGTTGTCTTTTTAATCCAAATATATGGAGGTGAGGACACCAAACCTGCAGACGCTTCATGTCCGAGGGACGGGGAAGGGGTGTGTGTGGAAGAGGGCTTGAAGGGCATTTTAAACAGAAGCCCCCCACCCCCCACAAAAAAAAAAAAAAAAAGAAAAAAAAAAAAAGAAAAATTAAAGAGAGAGAGAAAGGAAAAGAGAAAAATCAAACAGGAATCAGGTTATTCTGCTTTAAAATGGCAACCTGGAGAGGAATTAAAAGAGAATGGGTATGTAATAAAAGCCTGAGACGATTAATAGAAAAGTATAAGAGGGGAGGGATTTTTTTAATGATTAAAAACCACAGACGACTCCTGTAAATAGAAGCTTCATTTCTTCAAGTGATTTCTTTTGAAACGAGCTATCTGAATATTCAACTTTAAGGCAAAGCTCCACTCTGTATGTACAACATTAATATGATCTCTGCAGAATTTGGTACTCAGAAATATTAACATATCAAAGCCGCTGCCTGAGGCTAGAGAAGCTATCGATACACGAGCAGTAGGAAAAGTAAAGATTATTGGTTCTGATGGTTAGAGCAGGGAAGCTCCGGGCTAAATCCTGCACACCATTAACTGAAAGTGATAGCATGGGGATCTCTGCCTTGGAATCGGTGGCAAATATTTTCTCTAGCTAGTAATTAGCTCGCCAGCACTTAAGCCTTGCAAAAATCTTTTACTTTCCGAGCCTCATTAAAAGCAAACACCAAATCACTACACTAAACAATCTAGAAGGCAGCTGATATGTGCAGTGGCAGCCAGAGAGAAAAGCAGGGAAGAGCCCTGCTTGCGATGTTTGTCATTCCTATCAGTGTCAATACTAGCCTTTCTCTTTCTCTTTCTTTCTCTCTTTCTCTTTCTCTTTCTCTTTCTCTTTCTCTTTCTCTTCTCTTTCTCTTTCTCTTTCTCTTTCTCTTTCTTCTCTTTCTCTTTCTCTTTCTTTCTCTTTCTTTCTTTTTTTCTCTTTCTTTCTTTCTTTCTCTCTTTCTTCCTATATTTATTTATTTATTTCTCTCTTTCTTTCTTTCTTTATTTCTTTTATTTATTTATTTATTTCTCTCTCTCTTTTCTTTCTTTATTTCTTTCTCTCTCTCTTTCTTTATTTCTTTCTCTTTCTTTCTTTATCTTTCTGTCTTTCCTTCTCTCTTTTTTTTCTCTCATTCTCTCTTTCTTTCCTTCTTTCTTGCTTTCTTTTTTCTATCTCCTTCCTTTCTTCCTTCCTTCCTTCCTGCCTGCCTATTTTTTCCTGCTATTGCCTTTAAGCCACTCAAAAGCAACCTTTAAAAAATATATGCATGTACTAGTGACAAAAAATAAAATAAAAAATCTGACACTAGGTGTTTAAAATATTTGGGAAGCCACCCTCGAGTTTATATATTCTTATTGATGTATTGCTAGAAAAGAAGTGTGATTTATTTATATGGGATCCTGTACAGCACTTATGCACGGGCTGTTTTGATTACTGCTAACACCTATCGCTTTCTTTTTTAAGTCGGACAAAATATTTATTATGTATTTTTAATATACATTTGAAACTTATCCTCTTGCCTTTGATATCTTCCCTGAATATGCCAGGAGACAGATGGTAGTGCAGTAGCAGTTCATCACTTAAATCAGGGTAGAGAAAGGCTTGGATTTTCATGCTGGATTTCCTTTACTATCAATCTTTAAATCCTTGAATAATTTGGTTACTTTAAAGAGAGAGAGAAAAAGAGAGAGAGGGGAAGACAGAACCTTGACTACAATCATCTGCACAGGTAATTGGAACCTCCTTTAACAGGAGCTGGAAAACTGACTAAACTGGAGTTGAGCGGAGCTTTGGGCTGCCCTTCAGCTGGGAAATGAGAACTGCAGTCAAACACTACAGGCACAAACCACAGCTGATGGGGAGATTCCGTTTTTCCTATTTCAGCTAACGATCTCAGCTTCTCAGAGGTCAGCTCGGGTCAAACCCGAAGGAATTTTTCCTCTTCCTAGGGGTAATTTGAACCCGTTGAAATCCGAGGGACAAGGAGAGAGGCAGGCACAGGCACCGATAGCCCGCTCCACAGCGTCCCGACGGCAGTGCAGAGGAGGGGACGGAACATTTAAAGTGTGTGTGTCCCCGCTTCTTCCCCTCGTCTCTTTCCTGGGGCCCTGGTCCGTTTCCCCGGGCCCGGAGTCTGCCCGCCGCAGCGGGGCGAGGCAGGGCCGGGCAGAGCGGAGCTGTCCCTTCAGCACCACCGCGCCGTCGCCTCCAGCCTGGCCCTAGCCCAGCCGGCCGCTCGGCGAAGCACCCGACCAAAGCCTGGTCTGAGCCGGTGGGGGGATATGGGACCCCGAAACCTCCCCACTGCTGTCATATCCGAGTGTGAGCCAGCATACGCTCGGCTTCTGCTCATTGCGGTTTCGTGTGACTGATGTTTCAGTGTAAAGCTTGTCTAAGGAGGTGATGGCTCAAACCAGCTGACAAAATAATATGACACCGCCTAAAATGCCTCCTAAACATCTCTTTTTCATAGTTGATATACAGAATAGGGAAAGGCAATAATGGGACAAGAAATGTGCATTCCAAGAGGCTGAGTCGTGAATTGTCTCCTCTCTGACTACATTAGTCATTTTCTACTGTGAATAAGAACATGTGTGTCAGCTTGTAAGAAGAATGTGCTCGTACATTAGGCCTTTGGAGGACTTTTGTTTCTCTTCAGGGTAAATGACGGTAATAACAAACTCCCCAGAACACTCAGATTTTGCAATGCTGAAGAAATCTGTATTTAACAAGAGCTGCAAATCTTTCCCCTAACTTTGACGTTAGATATTTACATTGACAAATGGTTATCGAATGAAATGACACTCAAAAGCGAGTTCCACAGTGGTCTGTAGCACTACCTGAACCACGTTTCCAAAAAAGCTCCCTCCTTTCCCCACTCGAGATCAAACTGAGAATTTAACAGCCCGGTACCAGAGAACACGCTTTTCAAGCTCTCAGGTATCAACTAAGCTAAATGGGGAATGATCAAACGAGCTAGGAAAGCTCTGGGTTCATCAGGAGCATACAAGGAGCAGATAAGTTGTAAAGTGCAAATGGAGTGAGAAATGTGAAGTGCTATAAGGTAGTTTGAACCTACTTCTGTCAAACATCGCATTATTACTGTTTCTGGTGTAAATAATAACTTTTTTTGGTAGTAAACCCAAACTATGCTAAGCAGTGGGGAAAGGAGAGAGAGAGGGTTATGTTAACAAAACAGGATAGATGCAAGTATTTGTAACCTCTTACCTCTTCTTATCACACCTCCTTGTCCGTTCAGTACAAGTCCACACTGGGCCTCCACTGAGCTCTTAAGTAACGAGGGAGAAAAAAGAGAGAAAGGAAAGAAAGAAATCAGAAACCCACCGGGAGATCACAGCTTTTGCTTTGTTACACGATTCGCTCAGGAACAATAGTTAAGGTGAGGGGGAAAACCACAGTTATCCTCCTGGACCTCAAGTGCTCCGGGGATATCCCACCACCATTCCGCAGCCTGCCCTAACCCCTGAAATGTGGAATAATTAGCACTTTCATTGACATTCAAATACGAGTTTCCCCTGAAATGGAGACTTAAAGCCACAGTTTCGTGGCAGGGAAGAGAGACAAAAAAGTCCTCCTAAGGAAAGTGTGTTTCCGCTCCACAGTTCCACACACAAAAGTAAAAATACACTTTCATATAGTATTTTTGTATGTTTAGCTGTATATTTATATATATACATGCAGCTAAATTCATATAAATGTTTTGTGACACGTAGACACCAACTTACAAAGTGCGCACAGAAGTAGACAAAGAACACAAACAACAGAAGACCTATTGGGCTTTGTCGGCTACACAGAGTCGTAAGGGTGTTGTAACAATGTGTGTGTCCGCACATAGGTGGGGGTGAATATGCATCTGTGCACACACACACAGAGACACCCATGTGTGAGCGTGGGGTGAAGAACCATCCAAAAACCTGCCCGAGGCTTCTGGTGCACATCCGAGGAGATCTCACTTCTTTATTCTCCTGTTACAAGTCTGATTATCTGGGGATCTTCGCCTTCCTTAATAAATATTTTTATTGAAATGATAAAAGACTTGAAAGGGTTGGGTTTTCTTTGGGTTTTTCCTTATGTTGGGGTTAAAAAACCACAACAAACCAAACCTAAATCTTTGCCCAGTGGAAATGTGTTAAAGACGCATTTTCCTCTACAAACAAACGAGGTATTGGACATGAAAGAGGCCTTTAAGGGTGTTAACCTATTCAACAGCCCGTGAAGAGTTAAGTAAATGCGGAGAGAGTCGGTGCATAATAAAACCCCCACTTTACAAAACAATCTTTACAGTCCTGGCTCTCTCACCCACTTTCACCATATTGGCCCTGGCCCTGTAAGACCTTCCTTTTCAAGGCTCTTTTTTATTTTAAGTGTTCTGCCTTAAAGTGATTATGAAATCAATATGAAAAAAACTTGGCGACTGAGCATAAATTAAAGCGGTGATGGGAAAAGGTGTGACAGTTTTCTTTGTTGCCCATGGAAAATCTTTTTAGGGCACTGAAAGATGCCACTCCAGCTCCAAGACTGTTTGCATCTGTTAGGCTGACTTAAACCGCCCTCGAAACTATTGGACATTCACTTAAAATTCTGTGCAGGGAAAAGTATATTTACATTTGTTGCATTTGAAATGAGGCATATGCTGATGAACGTTTTAAAAAGAAAGACTAAGGGGACTGGGTAGACCACAATTTGTGTTTAAAAGTGTTTGTTGACAGTCCTGTTTCTGTTCGCCACCAAAACGCTTCCCTCTAAGCACAAGGTGATATTCGCAAGAGTCCAAGCTTGCTCGGTATCATCTAAATCAGAACGACAATATTAATACTTCCAATTTCTCACTGCTCAGGCTTTTCGATTCCTGAGTACACTCCCTCTTCTGCTTGGAGAAAGAGGGAGGAGGTAAAATAAAGCAAAGATGAGGTACAAAGACCCAAGTCTTTCACTTTCGAATAAAGTGTGATCGAAAAATTAATATTTTCCAAATAAAAGCTGTTGATTTCTTTCTTCTTTAAATAAGTAAAAAAGGAATATGCCTCTAGCAGCTTAACCAACTTTTTTTTTTTTTTCTTAAAGGGAAACATGTTGTTTGGTCGGATGACATTGCATAAATGACCAGTTGAATGGCACTAAGTCGAAAATTGGATAAACTATGGTGCTTTTTTGCTCGGGATTTAGGCATTGTCTGCTGTCTTGCAAACGTTCCTAATCCCCTCTTTTGAAAAATACAAGGCTTTGTGCCTGCCAAAGAAAAAAAATTTGTACAGATACAAAAAAATCAGCAGCAGACGTGGTTATAAAAAGGAGTAAATAGGTTTTAGTTGGGCTGAGCAATGAATGGCAGAATTTTTTTTTTTATTTTTTTTTTTAGGGGGGTAACATAAGGAGATCCTTGTGAAAAATGTAAACAAAAAAATGGCCAGAGAAGATAAAATGGTATAGTGAATTCTAATGGAGAAAGCTAGGTTTAAATAGTTAGGGTTTCCTCCTCAGAGATAGAAAAGATAACATTCTTTGTTGTTGGGTTGTTGGGTTATTTTTATTCTTAAAAAAAAAAAAATAAAGAAAGGAAAAAAAAAGGAGGGATTTCTTTCCTTCGATATAGATTGATATTTTTTACTTTTCTTTTTTTTTCTTTTTTTTTTTTTTTTTTTTGTTTTGG